>JAHBCN010004965.1:27500-59312 GCA_019359885.1 Listronotus oregonensis | reverse complement strand
ATTGAAAAAAATAAATAAACAACTTATTTTCCCAATATAATGTAGTGTACATTGATTAGTATATTCTATACTAATTAATAACCTTTTACCTAGTACATTTTTTTTCTAAGTTTTTTTAATTAAAAAGTTTAAATACAATAAAAGACATTTAAGAAAACTACATTTTGCACTCAGAAAAATATCAAAATATTTGCACATAATTTTGTGCTTAAATTTTATCTAAAAATGTAAGTAAAATATTTTGCATACTTTACATTCATTCTAAAATCTTGCGTATATTTGCGCAAAACAAATATTTTTACCTTACAGAAAGTACTACCTTAAAAAATCGCAAAAAAAAATTGAGGTCACCTAGTCCTTTAAATATTGGGCCCCGAAAGATTTTATGAAAAGTAAGTGGTGGGTGCCCCAAGGGAAAACGGTGCGTAAAATTTTGGGTTTTAAAAACCCACGTAGAACTGTAGGTCCTGTCTGGATGACATTACTTAAACGTTAATGTGGATAGTTCATATAAATATTTGTAAAACTGAGTTGCACACAGTTTTTTGGGGTGAAATGCAATATCTGCAAGCGGTCGTGGACAGTTTGACGGAAATTTTTAAAGCTATATTAAAAAAAAATCTTTTTGGTGTCATAGAGTAAAAAACCGTACTTAAACAAAATACTATCGTTTGCGTATTAAATCAAAATCCACACCTGTAAACACACTAGAATATTTAATTATTTAGGATACCAAAAATCTCTTTGCCCTCTTACCCTCTTTTAAGTCATCCCTGGATTAAAAGGCGTCATTATTTTGCATTAATTTTTTTATTCCCTTAATGCCGACACATTCCCACCATCCCTCTTTTTATCCTTCGGCGTAACAATGCTATGAATATAAGTAGAATTATAGGAAATTTAATTGTACGATTGCTAATAATATTAAATTTTAATTTTTAAGAACAAAAGCATGATTTACAATTTTTTTTATACTTCCGAAAATGATGACGCGTGTAACAAATTTAGGGAAAGTTACTAGACAGCACTTCCGGAGTTCATAATGTGATCAGTGATCTCTTTTACGCACCTAATATTGAATAGTTTTTGTCATATTCATGGCATTTTTAGATTTTATGCAAAATTACAATTTTATTTCCTTTATCACATAGAGCTGTTTAGGAGATATAAACGAAACCTATTAGGCTTTAAACAGTTATTACTGATAAAGATATGATTGACATTTCCATGTTATATTTTTTCATAATTAAGCTAATTATGATATTGATTTCCTAATCTCGTCTCATAATCTATCTAATTATGATTACTTTTTCTTTACCTGGTAGTGATGTTAAGGAAATTCTAACGTTAATTTTATTACCTTACCTAATTAAAATTTGGATAATAAAATGTAATATGTTTTGTTTTTATCATTAAACTACTTGCTTATATGGCGGTATTGAGGTTAACATTTTTTAATATTTTACTATTGATTATAAGCAAAATTTCATGCAAGTTTTATACAAAATATTTTTTAAAATTACTGCTGCATAGTGAGCGCTGTTTCGGTTAGTTTTAATTTTTGGTAGTTTCTAATTAATTAAAGCGCTTCTATTTATAAGATTTTTTTTTCAATTGTATGTTTTTTAGTTCCACCGGCTACTATAAGCTTTTTAAAGGTATAATATTTTAAATTTTCTTTTCTAAAATTAAACAATATTAATAATTTATAATTATACATTATACATTTAAAAAATATTTTTAAACATTCAAAAACGCTGTTATATAAAATTGTGTACACATTATGGATTTGATTATTTTTATTGCAAAAAAAATATTTTTAAACTGCATATTTTTTTTTTCGCTTACAGGGAAAAGCTTATGCTTTGATGGCATAAATAACAATTTTATATTAAACAAACCTCTATAGCTTCTTGAACCTGACTTCCAGATGCAGGGGTTGTTCCGCTCACCATAACAAATTTGTTCCATTTAAAAGCAATAAGTAAGGCCACTACACTTTTCGATACCTTACTGGATGGGGGAGTTCTTGCAAAAGTTGAAAATGTTGTTTTATCCGATACTTTGGTATCACTACATCTCTGAAAAAAAAATAAGAAACTTTAAAGGATTGATACATAAAAAGTTTAAAAATAAATGTCTGAAGTAAAAATTATTTTAAAAAAATAAT
The DNA here is from genome assembly GCA_019359885.1 of Listronotus oregonensis. Classification (NCBI taxonomy): domain Eukaryota; kingdom Metazoa; phylum Arthropoda; class Insecta; order Coleoptera; family Curculionidae; genus Listronotus; species Listronotus oregonensis. The sequence goes on along the minus strand of JAHBCN010004965.1, from coordinate 57,142 downwards.
ACGTCGAGGTTTGAACCGGGATGTCCTACTAAATTGCCAATACTATACATCTTTTAAAATTTAATAATTTACTCCGATAACTTAGACAGTCTTTTTAATTATTCTAATATTCCTTATTTTAGACATTTTTATTTGATTTGGTTTAAGTTTGTCTGATTTACGTTTTGTTCTTTTTATATACCTACATTAGTGTAAGTATTTTAATTAAAATCTTTTTTAAATTTCGTGCGACATTATTTTTGTTTTTAAAAAAGCGGATTATCTTGTTTTCCTCAGCCTTTTTTATATTTTACTTTTCTGAAAAATCTGCTTATTTACACCCCGGACTTATATATACTAAATCATTTTTTTAAATAATTTGTAATATAAATTTGGTTTCATTAAAAATATGCTTTCTTAAACTAACTTGCCTGTGACTAACAAAACAGCTTAGTTAACTAAAGCCATTTTTAAGTAATTTTTGTACAAAATTTTATAAAAATTTGACTATCTACGAAACCAAATTTTGCTTATGCTGTAAAATTGTATAGCCAGCTTTATTAAAAATACAAAATCGTTATAACGTTATTTTTAAGTATAAACCAATGGTGCAAATATATTATGTTAAATTAAAACTATACTATAAATTTATTTAAAAATATACAGATTTATCCATACAAAAGCATTTTTTAATTATTTGGAAACGCTATGCTTATTTTCAGCTTTCGTTTGAAAAAAATCGCTATTTATGTTATAGTACATAAAGCATGGCTTTGTTGGGCGAGTCTTTAGGGCCGAGCAAGCTAGCGAGCGAAGCCATAAACTCACAAGACCCATAAAGTCTTTTTTTATGTACGTTTAACAGACAAGATTTTATGAAAAATTACATTATATACAGCTTCCTAATAAATTCTTGAATTTTGTTCTGTTACATACAAAAACCCTTATATATTAGACCTGCTGTTGTCAGTGTCAGGCCTATATGGTATTAATAATTCTGCTTGAAAAAATATAATAGAAATTTAGGTATGGCCATATCAAAACGCTATAATTGCGTTATAAATAGCAATCAATACAATTTAAAATAATAATTAGGTATAATAATTTAAGTTTAATATTGTGTATCTAAATTATAAAAATGTAAAAAAATTCTAACTTGAATGTTTAAGATGCAATAAAAAAGTATAAAATAAATATTTATTTTGTTTTACTAATTCATGAATGCCACATTACAGTCTCTTAACTCTATAATAAATATATGTTTATAATCTATTCTTATACAAAATTTTAGTTTATTAACTTAACCAACCTCAAGGTCCAATAATAATGGAGTTGACTTGATTAGTATCACCTTCCTAAATAAGTGTCAAATTTTGTTTCTCTATCTTTATAAACAAAAAGGATACAGAAGCGAGGCTTCGTTGGAACCTATTAGGTAAAAAAGAATAATAATAACACCCATTTTTTATTTTAAAACACATATGCATCGGAACTATAGGGTACTTACGGGCAAACAATTACCTAATTATTTTTGTTTCAAATGGTTCTTCTAAAAAACAAGAATGTTATATGAGAGCCAAATATTCTCTATACAAAGCTTTTATGAAACACATTTTGATAACTATTTGCATTTAATTATACAGTATATGTTAATTTTAAAATAACATTACTATAAATAACTTTGGTCTAGACAAAAGACTGTGTGTAAACAACAACAGATATTATTGCTTTATTATTTTAAAACAGAGAACAGTTATAAAAGACATATATTAACTTCGCACTAAAAACTAAACAGTAAACTACACTTAAATTAAGGACTGTTATATGTTCCAAAACTAACCAAAAAATATAGTTTTTTAACAATATTCCTGTTTCTATAGTTAATACAACAAAAATTAAAATTCCTCATTTTAAATGTGTTTTCACGTAACTTACAATTGGTCAACGTCATCTCGTCTTTGTTGCCAAATATTTTGGTACAATTATTCAACTCTAGAATTATTGCTTGGGCGATTAATAATACGAAAAAGGGTTTTTATTCCCAAATTAAGCAAAAAGTGATGAAGCCGAGATTTGATTGACTTGTGAGATATGGCATTTTTCCATTACAATGTATTCATTCAATGCCAATAGCCACAATCCCTCGTAGGCAGACACCTTAGTGGATACTGAGGGTAGTTATAAAGGAGTGATAGTAGCAAATTTATTCCAAATAAAGTCCGTCATCGATGATATGCTTAAAATATATGTCAGGTAAGTAGGTATTTACATACCCAAACAAAATCTCAAAAGTCGGTGGATAGGCAGGTGGTGGCGGTGGGTGAAAGATTGTCATCAGTAATATGTCTGCCTTTTTTAACCACTTATTGCTTAACCTGTAAGGAGTCTTAATCTAAAGGAGCGGACTTCTAGGTGGATACAAAAGCTACTAAAACAGAGTTAAATACAACACTTACATGAAGCGGTTTTTACGTACGTGGGCATTGGTATCTCCCTAAGTATTCAATTAATTTTGACCTCTAAGTTCTCATTTTGTTTGTCTTTAAACTTTGATTCTTAATCCATATATAACACATAACATTGATAGCAAAGCAAACCTAATTTCTAATTTAAAAATAAAAAAAAAATAAGAAATTTATTCTAAAATTATTTTCTAGAAATTATTAAAACGTCATATATGAATTAAGCACCAGAATGTAAAAACAAAAAAAAATAGTCCTTATTAGTCAAAATTGATGGATAAGTTACCGAGATACGAATGTCTACGTACGGAAAAAGCGCTCAAGGTAGGCGTTATATTTAACCGGCTTATGTAACCATTTGGCTGCTCATTCATCTGGATTTATACTTCTTACTGGTTTTATTATAAATATTTTAAAAGCGGACATATAACTGATGTCTGCCTTTCACCCAAATTCTTACCCCTGCGTATACCCAAGCATGTCATCGATAACGGCCTATACCTGAAAAAATTCGCCAATTTCATCCCATATATCTACCCTCTCTATCTACTGGGGTATCTGCCCACGGGGAATTAAAACTATTGGCATTGAATGAATAAATTACAATGGAAAAATTCCACATTCCCGATAATGTCTTTTCCATTATATGTTTACCACTATTTGCCACCCCTTTTTGTATTCACCCACGTGTCCGCCTTTTGAGATTTTATTTAGTTATGTGAATAACTGATCTGATATATTTTCGAGCACAGGATCGATGACGGCTTTTACCTAAAAACCATTTGCCGCTTTTACCCGCAATTAATAAACTAACAAAAACCGCCAGAGTCACCCTGCAATGGGTCCCTGGACAAAAAGGGATCCCGGGGAATGAAATGGCTGACAAACTCGCCAATTTGGGAGCTGAGGACAATGGACTTGAACATACCCTGGGAATCTCTCATAACACGGATATGACTAAGATAGCAACATGAATAGAGAAACGATTCGATAAGAATTGGAAAAAGACAAAAGCCAGACAATCAGAGGCTATTATTTAAAAAGACCTATGGAAGGACCTACCTATGAGCATAAAGGACTTCAAGAGGGTGCAAATGAGAACCTGACAGGCATACTGACAGGTCGTAGAAACAGACACTATCTCAACAAAATAGGAAAAAGTGAGACAAGTACATGTAGATGGTGTGGAGAAGGAAGAGAGGACGCCATACATATACTTATAGATTGCCCAGCACTAGGCGACATCAGGAGGAAATGTCTAGGAACGGCATGGATGAACCTAAATTCCTACCACTAACAGGATTTGCATAACTAGGGAGGAAATTGAGGCTCTAGTAATCAAAATGACAGCGCCATATATCAGTGTAAAAGGAATGCATACATAAGGGACAGTACAGGGTGACGGAACCTGGGTATGCTTAAGGGTTGGTGTAGAGCATAATGGGCTTAGGCACCAGTGCTCAGCGAGGAAACTCACCATGCTACGATAGATAGATACCCCTTATAATTACTTTCTGTATCTACTAGGGTGTATACCTGCACGAAATAATTATAACTATCGGCATTGAATATACACATTACAATGGAAAAATGTCCTATCACTGATGACGCCCCAATCTCGGCTCCGTCTCTCTTACTATCAAAACAATAAAAAAGTTTGGTATTATTGGATGGAATTACCAGTAACTATGGTCCCGGGAGATCTTATTTAATGAAAGTAACAAATACGTAAAATGCAAATGTATAAACAAAAAGGTTAACACAAACTTTAATTAACTATAGTGACTATTACGTTTGGTGGTTAGCGTTTATTAGCATACTAACTATAACAGTCGTAGCTGGTAATATTTCTTAGATAAAAATAATCCTTATTTATTTAAATAAAAAATGTTTGACCGAATGTATTAACTATGGAATTAAACAATGCACAAATCTTAAATAGTTCAGTAAATGAAGGGACAAAGCTGTAAATAAATCTGTACAGTTTTTCCCTTGTGGTGCAATTCTTAGGTTTTCGGGAATGCTTTCGAGTGACAAAAGTTTATCACTGGTGGGAAAGGGCTAAAAATGGCCCCTGAAGGCCCAAAAAATGAGTTTCCCGCTAATATCAGCCAAAATATGCGAATTGGAAAATTTTTGTTAAAGCAAAAGATAAAGATCGCCTTGTAATCTACAAAATAGCCCTTATAATTTTTTTCGGAAAATCAATAGTTTTTGAAATAACGGAACCCAAAAGTCCCCTTATTTCAGCTGCCACTCTACCGCTAGAATGCCGCTATCTTCATGGATTCACTTATAAGCGGGCGGACGAATTGTTCCATTACTCGTGCAATAATGTATATTTTTTAATCATTCAAAGTTTATCGGAATGGGAAAACCCGTACTCATCATTGCATATGAGTTTTGGTCCATTCTGATTTTTCTAAAATATTTAAAAAAGCGATCGAAGTTTTTTTTGACAATATTTTAAGAGTATCTCATTAATTTATTGATATTTAAAAAAATGGTTTATTATTAACATTTCTTTTTTATAATGAGACCTTAGCAAGTGTTCAATGATCCCAGAAAATTTTCTTTACCATCTTTCTTGGGTTTTGATAAAAAATTGTTTTGCCCATCTGCTTTTTTAGCCTTTTCCGGAGTTCTAGAAAATCTGTAAAATAAACGCGAATCAAAAACTTTTCATCTATTAAAATGCTTTTCAATGCACATCATTTGAAAACTTAGAGTGTCTAGTTTTAAATGTACTTTTTTCTTTTTAATAAAGTCCAACAGACAGACACCAATGCATTTTGATACCCGTGGACCAGAAATTCGGTAAAAAAGTACCACATCTATTCAGTGTGGAATGTTATGGATTTTTCGATGGCCGTTTTTGCGACAAATATTGGCGTTGCGAAAAAAATTGTTGAACCATTTTTGTAGATTTCAAGGTAATCTTTATTTTTTGTCCGAGCAAAAATTATCTTGTTCGCATATATTCGCGGGAAACTCATTTTTGGGACTTTGGGGGGCCATTTTCATCGGGTTCCCACGTCGGAATCGTGATAAACTTTTTCTCGCTCCAAAGCATCCGCGAAGCCCTAAGAATTGCGCCACAAATGAAAACTCTACAGATTTATTTACAGCTTTGGGTACTTTCAGGTCTCCAGTTACTGGACTAAAATAACGTAGAAATATAGGCGCTAGAAAAATATGTTTAATTTAAGTGTATAAATTTTTTTATATATTTTATTTTGTTTTTATTAGCTTAAAATAGAAAAATAGTTTTAACACAGTAATAAAGGCTCAAAATACAGGGTGTTCAAAAAATGCACGGCCAAATTTCAGGAGGTGATTCCTCATTGAAAAATATAAAAAAAAGTTTCTATAAATTTGAGTACGATGCATAGTTTCTAAGATACTGTTGGTATTTCCAACACTTTCTCCTTATCTTGATATGTGTAATATAGTTTTTTTCCCGGTTTGATATTTGGAATAGAATTCCAAGTATTTAACGAAATTAGATCTAGAGAGTAATCGTGTTCTTAATCAAGCCTTAAGAAAGGCGAAAAGTCTGCTTCCAGATAAAAACGACCTTTCAATGTCTGAGACATGACTGACGTCAGCTGTAACTCCACTCCTGCTTTATAGCTCTTTATTTTAAAGAAAGGCCTAAGTAGATGGTCACAATTTATTGTAAGACTGATACTGATCATAGTTGAAATAAATTTTTGGTTTTTTAACATATTTAGCAAATTCCGTTGGTGGTTTTATATTGCCAAAACTATCGAAATAAACAACTTGATTTCCATGTTTTTTGTAAGCTACCTAATGTGTACCGATCCCTGTATTCCTGTCTAAATTTTTCCTTTAAAATATAGGTATTTTTGTAACTATCTTAATTACCCTGTATTCGATTTTCTAAAAATTTTTTAGTTGTAATTCTATTAATAAGGGTCTAATTTAGGCCTTATTAAAAATATTAAGTCTAGAGGCATCTCGGGAAATAGTTTATCTAAAATATTTGTGACATTTTTCCTATCTTGTTTTGTTCTTAAAAAAATAATAATAAAACGAACTCATTGTAAGTCACTGGTGTCCATTGAAAATAACTTAAAAAAATTAAATTTTAATTTGCATCCGGAGTTAACTGTTAGTATGGTCTAGATGCTTTCAAGAAAATCGGGTACCAGATTTTTAAGATAATTAGAAAAAACCCTATTTAATAAAATACTTTAAAACCTGTGTGTCTTAAAAACTATGCATTTTCAGACCTCTATTTATAAAAAACCCTTCTGTTATACATATGTTTCACTAAGGAATATTGTTATTATTACAACTTTAATTAAACTATAATGGAGTAACAATAATTTTTGTTTTGTTGTAGACATCGCACGCACATTTATAATCCTCATACATACTTTTGTAAAAAATATGTCGAGATTTATTCCTAAGAACTGATTCAAATATAGCATATACACGGATAGAGTTTACAAGAGCACAAATGGACAAAAAATTTCATTTTTCGACAAAAAGTCATTCCTGATAAAAAAAATTTGCTTGTAAAAAAATACGACTTACAAAGAGAAAATTATTTATTAAAATTATTTATAAATTAATCTTTTGTACAGGGTTCGCAAAAACCTTAAAAACCTGATTTTCAGAAATAGTTATTTACAATTTTACAAATAAAATATTATAACCAAAGCTTGAAATCACAACAAATAATAATAAACTTTAACAATTTGCTATTTAAACACTCCCTCTTTATATTCAACACATTTTTCTAGCCGTGAACGAATGTTGTCAAAGCTTCGTCGAATTTCACAAAACTGTAAAAACTTTCACCCGTGCCGTAACATTGCACTCAAAAATTCTTTGTTCTAAGGTCAACATTTTTCAACACTTTAAAACATTTTGACAACTTCAAATTTACTCCTTAGGTAAAGCAAGGTAGAAAAAAAGTAAAAATATTCCTTGTTTTCCCAAAATGTGGTAGGACTGCATTTAAAATTTTAAAATAAGATATTTCAGTGAAAGTGTTTTTCTAAATACCTTTCCTGTATAACATTTTGCTTTAAAACAAAAAATAATGGTAGTTTACTTTCGAAAAAATTAGGGTGAAGTTTTTGCGAACTCTGTAAAAAAATCAAAATTTTCTCTTCGTGAACCGTATTTTTTTCACAAGCAAAATTTTTTATTAAGAATGACTTTTTGCCGAAAAATAAAATTTTGTATCCATTTGTGCTATTGTAAACCTCATCCGTGGACAGTCTGTATAATGGGAACATCTAATTTAGTTGTACGTAAACTTTCCTGTGGTGCCCTGTTTGTAATTCAGTATATAACTGCAAATTGGAATAATTTTCTAATGGTGAAATTGGGGTTAATTTGTTTATTTGGGTAACCCAATTTATGAAATCAAAATATATAAATTAATAGAATTTGCAATAAAATACAATGGTTAGTTCTCTAATAAAAAAAAATCTGTTTTCTTAATTTTAAATATTTAAACAAATAAGTTTTAGGCCGTGTTTAATATATATTCATATTGCTAAAACTATTAATTGATTTATATAATTTTATTATCCACTTTTAAAAGATTTTAAAAATATTATTTAGTGTTACTAATAATATCGACATTAAATATGATTTTTTAACCGATATATTGATTCTTGCAATGAATTTAGTTTGGCTTTGAAAATGATGTCAAATGATGATGATCCTTATTAAATGAGTAAATAAATTATTTAGTCCAACTACTTTAAAGTATTTTTTATAAATAAAAAATAAAATATACTAGAAAAATAAGTTAAAACGTTTAGTTAGTTTTTTTTTTTAATTTTTCGACCATATGTAAAGCTCATAAGCTTATTATTGGTCTTTTGTATATTTATTAATTTTAAACCTTATAGTATATTTTATTACAAAAAGTTATATAAGCATTTGTTATTTACTAATATTTCGTTTATTTACTTACTAAAAAAACCCAAGTTATATGTCAGAATTTGCATTTTTTTAAAAAATTTTTATGCTCTTTAAACATTATTTTGCCATGTGCAAAAAACTTAAGAAATAAAAAAATACCGTAACTTTTTAAAAATGCAGCATTTGTATCTCTAAGGCCCCAAATTACTCCGCAAGTATTATTGAGTTACCAGCGAAATTGTTTTAAAACTTTATTGATTTAACCATTTTTTATCATAATTAATTTCCTAAATTTTAATTGTTACATCATTAATTGCAAGCAAATAAGTTTTCTTATTCACCTACAAGATGTGTCTCTCTTCAAGGAAATAGATTTGTATACAATAATTATGCCGTATATTATTTTCTCTAAATTCTTTAAATTTATATGATATTTTGACTTAGGTGTTATTTTTAATTGGTTTAAATAATAATATAACTAACAATTATTTTTAACTCATTCATTTTAAATTTACACAGTTAACAACACCGTACAACTTTCTCCATTTCAAGGTATATATCCTTATTGTTCTCTAATAAAACAAGCGAAAAGAATGTAAATCAAATAAAATTAAAATGTTAATATAGTTTAACAGTGTATTTTATTTATTGCCCTTAACAAAAAAAAATGTAATGATATTCTTTAATTTGGTACATTATAGAAAAAAGACTGGAGTGTTAAATTAGAGAAAAACTTCTTTAGATGCTATTTTTTGATTACTTATTGTAAGTTTGGTATTCTTCTTCACCGGAGGCAGCGCAGCCTCTTGGGTTTTTTGTGCCTAATCTTCCTTTATATCATACCAATCCTCCCATTAGTCTTGTTCCTTCTACAAGTCAGTTTAACCTCGAGACTGGTTGGTTGATATATTCCTATGGGCTCATTTTCGATTGCCCAAATAATGCCTGTCTTTTGTGATTTAACGCTTTACATCCACACAGTATATGGTAGGCTGTTTCTTCCCCCTCGTCGCACATTCTGCAACTTGGGTCTCCATTACATGAGCCTATCTTGTGTAGATGTCCTCTTAGGTTATCGTGCCCTGTTAGCAACCCTACCGTTATGCAAAGTCTTTTCCTACTTTGTCTTAGTAGTTCTTTCTTCGTTTTTTTGGATGGGCCCCTTATGAAGCTTTTTCCATGTCTTACTCTACTGAGGTTTTCCCAGTATTCCTCGTGTTTGTTTCGGATCCATTCCCTGCTTTACCCTCGTGCTGTGATTTTGGTTACCCCAAGGGCAGGTTCTGGTCCAAAGTATGGTGTGGATGATCCATGTCTCCCTAGCTCTACCGGTTTTTCGTTGCCTTCTATTCCCCAATGTTTTTGGTATTAAATAAATAAATATTTTTAGTTGTAAAATTTTGTTTATAAATACTTTCCTTTTCTTTATGGTTAGTTCTAGTTAATTTTGGTTAGTATTTATTTATAAAAGTTATTATCTTTTACAAAAATTTAGTATCAGCAATATTTGTCAAACATAATTCGGCTTACCTAGAGTTAATTCTTTTTTTCTGAATATTATGTATAACAAATTCGTTTTAACTAAAAATATTTTTTTTTAACTGATTTTAAGTCAAAATTTTCAAAGATTAATTGTCCATGCATTAAATAATTTTTTTTTGCTTTGAAATTTTTTAGTCAACTTTACATTTAATACCGTTATGAAATTATTTTTAGGTTTAACTTTTTTATTTAAATTTTATTGTCAACAAACTCATTGGATCCATTTTAACTTAACTATGGTTATTTTTATTTATTTAAATTAAAAATAGTTTTAATTTAATGTATTTATTTTAGAAATGTATTTCTCAGATCCTATAAGTAAATTTACTTAATAGATTTGTTATAATTGCGATGTTGCTAATTACTTTTTATATTTTACATCGTATAATTTACGTTTTTCTAGCGGTCTGCCCACTAGTTCCATCAAGCTAGAAGGTGCAAATTAGCAACACTTGATAAAAAAATCACTGGAATTTGAAGCTAATTTGTTGATAATTTGTTGCAAAAATGAGGATTTTGTTGCTCAAGCCGAGTGCTTACCTGCACAGCAACAAAATTACTGCCGTCGATAACGTGGTGAAAAATTAAATTCAAGGTAGCATGTAACAAAAAAGTTTATAAAAAAAACGAAAACAAATCGGTGGATCATTACAAACTACTTTGTTGCCGGTACTATAAAAGCAATTGAGCGCTTGCCCGCACAGCAACAAAATCACTGCCGTCGATAACGCGGTAAAAAATAAAATTCAAGGTAGCATGTAACGGGAAAACTAGGAAAAAACATAAAACAAATCGGTGAATCTTCAGAAACTATTTTGTTGCTGGTACTATAGGAGCAACAAAATTACTGTGGTCGATAACGTGGTTAAAAGTAAAAATCAAAGGTAGCATGTAACGGAAAAATTAAAAAAAAAATTAAACAAATCAATGGATCAAAAAACTATTTTATTGCTGGTACTGTATGAGCAATTAAGTGCTTGCCTGCACATCAACAAAATCACTGCCATCGATAATGTGATGAAAAATTAAATTCAAGCTGGCATGTAACAGAGAAATGAAAACAAAAAATAAAACAAATCAGTGGATCATTACAAAGTATTTTGTTGCTGGTACTATAGAAGCAATTGAGTGCTTGCCCGCACAGCAACAAAATTACTGCCGTCGATAACGTGGTGAAAAATGAAATTCAAGGTAGCATGTTTTCAAAATATGTATATTATATATTTTAATATTGCTAATTTATAGCAACAAATTAGCAACAAAATTGTGTGATAAAGTAGACAGGAAATTAACAATTTATTAAAAATTTCTGCTACCTTGATATCAATATAGCAGTAATTTTGATTTTTTGAAATCGGCTTTAGCAACAAAATCCTCATTTTAGCAACTAATTCCAGTAAGTTTTGCTAATTTACCCCTACTAGCTTGATAGTACTCTGCCCACTTTTAGGTTATGAATATAAAATTTCTTAATTCTATGTCACCTTAAACTACAGTAACCTATTTTACCTGTTTTATCTCTTCCTTCCTTCTAATTAATCAGAGATGAAATGTTTTATACTTAACCTAATAGACTTATTTTATTGCAGAAATCTTTGATTATTTTCCTAAACAAAGAAAAAAGGACTTTGTATTTTAAAACAACACTTTGTTCTTAATTTTCATTTAGGCAGAATTTTTTGTTAAGGATTTTTTTAAATTTTATAATTTATTGAAAAAATGTCATATATATCCTCTTTAAATCAGGAACAGCCTAGTTTTTAGAACTGTTTTATCTGTTTAGTTGCGCGCTAAGAGATTAACGTAAAAAAAACTTTAATAAAACTTTCATAAACCTTTAAAAATTTTAACATTAAGGTATTAACCTGTCACCGTTTTCTTAGACATAAAAAAATAAGAAGCAAAATGAATATTTACGGTTATTAAAATTAAAATATTTCAAAAACTTTAAGTTATGGAGATTCTAAAAAGTTTTTCTTTAGAATTTACGACTAAATATTACAAATAATAAATTTGAATGTTTGTTATTAATTTTTTTTTAAGTTAGGTATTTTAGGGTTGGCTATATTGAGGTTAAAATAAGCAAAGGTAATGAAGTTTCATTATAATTACAAAAGACTAAAGATATAAAGTGACTTTTCATGTTATTATAAAGGCAGGTCTTTTATTTACCAATTTATTCAAAGGTTTCCTTGTAAAATGCTAAAAGCCTAGATTTTATTTTATAATAATTTACATATTCATGTTTCACAATTTTTGTCTTTCTAAAATTATATATGTTAAATGACTCTCCCTGCGTTAAAAAAATGAATGAACAATAAAAGTCCATTTTTGGATTAAAATGGAGCATAAGTGAGAATAATGCTAAGGTTCTAGTTTTCCTACTAACGGTTTAACGGTCGAGGCGTCGTGTGATTCCTGTAGAACTGATTATTATTTTTAGTTTTATAGGAGCACTGATTTATTCTCAAGATAAATTACCGTTAATGTTAAAGAACGTGGGTAACAAGAAAGCAGTTAGAAACCAAGAAGCAACTAAAGAAAGCAGAAAAAAGAACGCCGAAAATAAATAAAAACGGCATACATAAAGTGGTAGTAAAAACTTTTAAATAAAAATTACTTTACAAACTTTTGAATTTAAATAGGGTTTAGGTGTTGTGTTAAAGAAAATCTTTTTAGCAGCCAAGCTCCAAAACTTTATCGTTTTCTCTTATAAAAACAAACAGTAGACTGGTTCTCTTAGAAATAAGAAAAAAGCTTTTGTTGCTATTACTCTCAAAATGGGTAAATTTATAGTTGATACAAATAATATCTTTTAAAAACAGGTATCGGACGTAACAGGTTCAGAAAAATACCAGTTCCAAATACCTGTTATTTTTATACCTGTTATCTACTCATAATATGCATATTACGAATAATGAAATAATTTACCTAATAGTAAGGCAAGGCAGCGGCAGTACTACGCAAAATATGTATAGATAGGCGACGGCCACGGCACGTATTATCAAAGACAAAGATATATGGCAATTGGTAAATCCTTTGAAAAATTTGATTTGTAGCTTTTTTATCTGCGTGACTCGATATGGCGGCGGATCTCGCTATTTCTTTTTTTCATATCCCATACATTTTGATTTTATATTTTGCTACTATTTTGTTTATTTAACAATTTGTCTACCCTAAATGTATGCAAGACCATTTTATTTATACTCTCAACCGTAGTAAGACTTAAATTTTTCATCTTTTCCACGCAATGAGTAAAAAGGCGAGTTTTATTTGGAATTTTTTAAATATTATTGATATAATGAAAAACAGGATCGATATCAAATTAAAAAAAAAACATTTGCAAAGAAAACATCCAACCATTAATTTAAATGTCTCAGAAAAATCAAAAAATTATACCAGTAGTGCTTGTGCTTCAATTCTGAGATTTGACAAAATCAAAATCTGATGAATCTGATAAAGCTGTAATACTAAATAACTTATAATCACATGAAAAACATTAATATTATTTGTAGAGCTTAACAAGTTTTTTTATGAGAAAGATATATTTCTGTAAACTCTGTATTTTTTAGAAATAACAATATATATATTTTTTTGATACAAAATAAATTAAAATAAAAATACTACTAAACATATTGTACCGTTCGGAAGCAAGTATGTAAGGTGATCGAAGACCATTATCTGAGCCTGAGATAAATCCAGTCACTTTGCCGTTCGCCTCAACTCGAATATTCAAATAACATAACAATAAGTAAATTTTGTTTAGTCGGTCTCGGACCGACCGTGACACGAAAAGCCACGAAGCGAATAGCGAACTGCTGGTGGAGCGTACTGAGCGTACGCGACGCAGGCAACCTCACCAGGGTTGGTATTTTGTAACTAGTATTTTATAAAATCGATACCTGTTGCGGACTGTTACACGCTTGTACCTGTTCCAAAATACCTGTTCCTGGTATTTTATGTACCTGTATCTCTACCTGTTTTGGGTCCAAACAAATAAATCAAAATAGTTTGTCATTTAATTGCTATGTCGACAAGGCCGTTTGTGTGATGTTTAATAAACAAATTATTTGACGCGAGAATTTTGCAGGGGCGATATTTCACTAAAATTAGTCATTTCAACCAGAATTAAGTAGGATGTCTGATTATTCCCTTCCGTCCGACGTAGAAAAGACGGTGCAAATGCCAGTCTCTTGGCTGTTGCCGTTAAAATCAAAAGAAAAATACGAACAAGTGTACCAAAAATTTGTCGATGGTTGTTCCGAAAAAAAAAAAAAAACGTGTTTCAAGAAAAATTTTGCCTGGCTTATTTAGAGACGATGTCGACGAAATACAGTTGCTGCGGCCTATGAGCTTTTTACTCAGTGCTCAGAGCAGTCGGTTACAAAGAACAATTTGGATATAAGCAAGTTCGCACAGTTGCAAGCACTCCTAAAACAAAAAAGCGACGGATATAAGCCAAAGAAAAGCAAGACATTGTCAAACGGAGAAATTGCCCAGTTCTTTGCCAGAGCCTATGATGGGAAATTTTTGGTTATTATGGTAAGAATCTAAAGTTTTTATATTTTTAAAAAATATCTGCAAAAAAAAAAACGATTTTAAATTTGTAGTGACTTTTAGCTTACTATATAAAAAAGAAATGGCCCAATTATTATGCAAAACGTCAAAGATGAGGGACAGGTTTTCCATATTGAAATTTTAAACACAAAAACAAAAATTTCTAGATAATTTTTCGTGACATTTGAAGGATTTCAGGAGACATAGTTCAGATTATCCGAAAATACAAATCGCTCTGTCCAACACTCACGGATCACACGAGATTTTTTGTAGGTTACAGAAAAGGCATGCAGCCCGTTGGTATTGATACATTTCGCAGCATGCCAAAAGCTATAGCTACCTTTGGAAATTTGCCACTCCCGGAATTATAGACAATGTTTCCGTCGCGTCGTTTATCTACATCCCTGTTTGCAGATTCTGAAGCAGATCTATTGACTGCCTAACGCCATGTGGATGGAGAAGCAAGAGCGAAGCTGAAGGTTATATTGATACCTTAAAGGAAAATTTAAAAAAATGTTGCGAAAAAAATGTTGGGTGCGAAACCTTTGTATAGTTGTTGTAATCTGCTAAAGTTCCTGTACCTCGCCCCCGGCTGCAGCAGCTAATGCCAATTCCCCAGGCATCAACCCAACAGGTTTTACGATTCACAATATACCTAAGGTTACCTCTGGTGTAAATAATAGTTTTAATATTTATAATAATTAATTTTAAAATATAAATTGTATTGTATAATAATAATCATAATCATAAAAAGAAATAAGTCTAAAAATACTGGTTTTGTCATAATGCGTTATGAAATAAGCATTTACCGTACTAGTGCGGTAATAAACGCGCTATGGTTCATTACCGCACTAACTCGATACTAAGACTCATTATGCAACGCAAATATGCTAAAATGAGTTACATAATAATTAGTTATCTTGCAGACGTAGATAAAATAATTTTTGTGTGCAGTTTTTTAATAGAACGCTTTAAAATTTGATAGGATAATTAATACCCACATCACACCGATCTATTTGGCAAGTTTAAATTGGGTAAAAAAAAATAATTAATACGAAGGACAATATACCAATCCGTCGAATCTCAACCCTGTTAAACTACACAGATCCATCTTCCACGTGACATTTTATGAGTTAATAAATAATTTCAGGTGTTTTAAAGTCCAATTTACATTTTAATCAGCAATAAAGGTAATGCCTTTGATATACAGAATCTGAAATTATGGATGCTTATATTGGGTTTTCGCAAACAAAGGTAGAAAAAAATTTTTGTTTTACACTGTGTTTATAAAGTAACGGATAAATTCGATTAAATGACACGTTTTTTTTTGTGAAGATCACTCTGACACGTCGATTTTTATTTTCGAATACGCATTTTTTGCTATAAAATGTATGTTCACAGGGTGATCCAGAAGGAAGATATAATATCATTTTATGGTTTTTTAATAGCACTTGCTGTATATATATATTTTTTTTAAATTTTATATTAATTTATTTAAAAAATTTTAAATATTATTAAAATTTAAAATATTTTTAAATTATTAATTAAAATAATTTTTTTTTCAATTTGAGTTTACCCAAAAAATTTAAATTTATTTTTTAACTTAATTAATAAGAAGGTTAAAACACAAGAAATAAAGTACTATTTAATCCAATGTTCGAATTAAAAACCCTCTTAAAGCAATTGATAAATTCTGTTCGATAAAGCATCACATTTTTTTTCTTTTTTTTTAACCAACTCCTAGGTACCAGTAGGTAGGAAGGTTTAAAGTGAGTGGACCTTTTACGCCCTCCACTGCGACCGCTCGGTCTATTGTGGCTCTCACCTTTTTATATTTCTTCCAATAGGATCAGACTTCTAATGAATCGGATACCAGATTGGGAGAAAGTTCTTACATCTTCTCTTACTCGTATCGCTACCGGACATGGTGTCCGGCAGCGGTTCTGGTGTCCCTGTCTCCTTTATAGGGAACCCTTTTCCCTATAAAGGCGGTTCTGTCCGCTTTCTGTTTGGATTCAGGGATCCCTTCCTAAGCACCTGTTTGTTCGGGATGGATTAGACCTTTCCCGTAAACAGGCGCCGGTGACTTCAGGGTTTCAAAATCTACTTTCGGTCGGCGCACCTTTGTCTGTTAACCTTGAGTGGCACCTCTCGAAACGGATTTATCCGTTTCGGTCAGCCACCTTGTCACTTTTTTCCCATAAGAGGGTTTTCTGTCCGCTTTCTGTTTGGAGCTAGGGAAGTAATAATCCACCACGGCAGAGCCCCGTATTACCGCAGTAAGACTAGATACTCTGAGAGGTCGCCCTGTATCTCAGAGGCACTGTTGAAGACACCTGTTTAAGGCACAGGATGTCATTCATTCATCAGCACGGTATGCTAACACCTTGAGTTAAGCCTTGTGTTCATCTTAGCTTCGGATCCCGTTTCATACGCTAGCCAAAAGAGTTGCCGATAACCAGCAACTCTAGCGCATGTTCCAAAAGATCTTTCTGGGCCCAACCACGACAACGACGTGTGAACACAGCGGTTGGGTAGGTACCAGTAAGGAAACAACAGTTTATTGTTGTTGTTTAATTATGTAATTAATGAATATACAGGGTAATTCCTAAGTTGAGGCTTTTTTTAACTGTATATAAAACCCGTTAAAATAAGCAACTGTTTTAAATAAAAAAATTCAAAAACACAAAAATCACAAAGGCTTTATAAATTTATTTGAAAGTGTGTCTAATGCGGGTCGAGATATATTTTTTAGGGCATAAAAAGATTGTTTATTTCTTATTTAGGCTTGTTTTTTGTCTTGTTAATCCGGCAGTATGAATCAGTAGCATTGCTTTTACTGGACGAGGCGAGAATTAATTTTAATTTTAAATCATTGTTAAATCGCGAAAATGGCACAATCCCAAAATAATAAATACTTGGATATGTTCCTTTTTTAGGAAGAATGTCGTTAATCTGCAAACATTGCTTCGAGATTGTACGCGCAACGGTTTCCCTTGCGAACTCATTCTGGACCCAAGTACTCGAGTAATTGCAAGTCAGGTCGGTTTAAGTAAAAAAAAGTGTGGACAACATTGCAGGAAAATCATGTTCAATGTGTGCAAGCACTACAGCCGGAAGACTTTTTAGGCGGTAACAACTTACTTAAGACAGGACCGTATTCGACACACTAAATGAATGTAAGTTCGTTATTTTTTAGTATTTTAAAAAAAGTTGCTTATTTTATTGAGTTATATATACAGTTAAAAAAGGGGCGAAAACTTAGGAATCACCCTGTATATGCAATTCATTACTAGTAAAACGTATTATGTTCTCAAATGAAGCTACATTTACTTTAACTGGAGAGGTAAACCGCCAAAACTGTAGATACTGGTCCAAAGAAAATCTTAGGTGAATGAGAGAATGCCAAACCCAAAATTCACAAAAAATTAATGTTTTGGCGGCCATTGTTCAAAATCCTATTATTGGACCCTATTTTCTCAAAGAAACTTTAAATAATTAATGCCTACAGAACTATTTTACACCCACATTAAGGGATTTATTTCCCAATAAAAATAATCCTGAAATGTTTGACAAGACTTCGTATTAGCAAGATGTCTCGGCATATTATGCGGTTGATGTGAAAAATATCTCGCCCAAGTATTTTTACGAAGATGGATTGAAAGACGTGGAGCTATCGAATGAGCGCAAGGTTACCTAACCTCACGTTGCTAGATTTATTTCTCTGCCTACTGCCTTCAATAAAGAATTAAAAAACAGAATTTTAAGAAAATTAAACAAAGTTTCTCCAAAAACTATAAACAGAGTTCAAGAGGATTTCAATAATTGCTTAGTTTTTTGTCAGGCACAGGAGTGTTTTTAATGCAAATATTATTTTAAATAGTAGGGTATTATTGTGTTACTTACCCTTCATTATCATTTTAGTTAAAATAAATCGAATATGTAAAGCCTTGTAAATTAGTATTAATTGCCCGAAGTTCAAAAGTTATCAAGTTTAGGCCCTAAGTGTTTTAGGTTTTTGTAATCAGGGTAACGTGCAAAATCCAAATTTAGAAATTTAGTCATTTAAAAAAACATAAATATTATATTTTTTTAGGATCACCCTGTATACATAAATTAGGTACAGGGTATTTGATTATATTTACGTGGCTTCTGAAGCCTTTATTTTTGAAGACAGAAAAAAAGTTTTTTTATAAAAATTGTAGGTTTTTTTCCATATTATCTTTTGAAATTTTCAGTAAAAAAATATAGCAATAAAAAAATGGAAAAATATATGCAACTTCATTTTTTAAATAGAACACCCTGTTTATTATGCCTACAATAAAATTTTTTTATTCCAAATATATATATATATATATATATATATATATATATATATATATATATATATATATATATATATATATATATATATATATATATATATATATATATATATATATATATATATATATATATATAAATTTAAAGATATTTGATGAACCATTTTTGAGATATTTAAGCTTAAAATATAAATTAATTGAAAAAATAATCATATTAGTATCAAGAAAGCCATGAAAACAATAAAATTGTTTTAATAAATTTGACGTATTGATATTGTAAATGGTTGAAATTTATTATTTTAACTATTAAAAGTAGTTTGTATTGCTTTTTTGTCGATGGGCTATTCAAAAGAACAAAAAATCGCTATTATGCGTCTTTTTTATGGTAACAATAATAATGTGACGACAGTGCAAAGGAAATATTACTTATTGTAACCTTAACAACGGGTACCATCTATAGATACTATTAAATATATAGTAAGAAAGTTTATTGAACGAAAAAGCTTTAAAATGAAGAAAAGGACTGCAGCACGAAATGAATACAAAGTTTTGGATATCCTCGTTTTTTAGGATAATTATTATACTTTTTCTATTGGACCAGCACTAACTACTTTTAATAATTTTAGAAAATCCCGAAATACCAATCTCGGATGCGGCATCTGAACTTAATAAAACAGATTATAAAATTTATTTCAGAATCTTCATTAACAAAATATGCAGGACCGACCTAAGTATGCATTGGAAATAGCTAGGTTTATGCAGCAGGATTCACAGTTTTTAAATAAAATTCTATTTACCTACAAGTCTTCCTCCACTTAAGCAGAAATGTTTAATCACAAAAATAAACATAATTGGTCCACAGAAAATCCTCACCAAATTCAGCACATAACAATTTTATTGTTTCCAGGGCTTTCTTAATACTAATATGAAATTTTTTTGTAATGTATTAATAATTTAACCTAAAATATCTCAAAAATGGTTCATCCAAATATCATCAATGTATATATATTTGAAATCAACAAAGAAAGATCTTTCGTTGTAGATCATAATATACAGGGTATTCCATTTAAAAAAGTTTAAGTTGCCTATATTTGTTCATTTTTTTATTACGATATTTTTTTACTGATAATTTTAGAAGATAATATGGAAAAAATCCTACAATTTTTATATCACACATTTTTTTCTTTCTTTAAAAATAAAGGGCCTAGAAACCGTAAATTACATGTTAATCTGTTATGACTGATATATTTATTACTTTCAAAAATAAATTTACGAAAAAAATTTTCCCAAAAGCAAAAAATTTTTGGAACCTTTTAAAAATTAACTACTTAAAAAAATTTCCCCCCCAAAAAAATTATTAAAATTATTTTTTTTTTCTTCAAAAGTAATTTTTTAAATTTTTTTAAAATAAATTTTTTATTTATTTTTTTTTTTTTTTTCCTTTAAAATGTTAAGTTTGGGTATTTAAAAAATTTTTAAATTTTTTTTAAAATTTTTTTTAAAAAAGGCTTTTTAATTTTTCTTGTTAAGGGAAAATAAAAATTTCCCTTTTACCCTAAAAATTTTTAAAACAAGAGAAAATTTTTAAAGGGAATCCTTTACAAATTTAAAATAAAAAGTTTTTTAATAAAAATATTTTTTGGTTAAACAACCAAAAATTTTTTAAAAAAACGGGAAAAAAAAATTTTAAAGTAAATGGGCCTTTTAAAAAAAAAACCCCTGGGGGGAAATTTTTTAAAAACATTTTAAAATTGAGAAATTTTTAATTTTAAAAGAAACCCTTTTAAAAAAATTAGTTTTAAATTAAACAAAAAATTCTAAAAAAAATTTTTTTAAAGGAAAAAAATAGGGTTTCTTTTCCGAAAATTTTAAAAACCCTTTCCCCAAATTTTTAAAATAATTGTGTTTTTTATTTAAACCCCTTTTTCCCTTTTAAAATTTTAAATTAAAAAAACTTTTTTGCTTTTATTTGGGGGTCAATCATTAAATTTTTACAAAATTTTGGAAATTGGTTTTTTGCACCAAATTACCAAAAATTTTGGGTAGTCCATCCAAAAAATTTTTTTAAACCCGTAGAAAAATTTCAAAAAATTTTTTTTGTTTAAAAAAATTGAAATTTTTGTTTCGACGTTTTTTTTGGGGTGGGGTTTCATTAAAAAAGGGGGTTTTTAAATTATTTTTAATTTTTTTTTTAAACCGAAAAAAAAAAAAATTTTTTTCCAAAAAAATTTTTTTTTATTTTGAAATTTTTTTAAAATTTCATTTTTATCAAATTTTAAAAATTTTTAAAAAGGTCCTTTTTGTCAGCGAAATCAAAAATCCCTACGGAAATTTAATTTTTGAAAAAAAGAAAATAAAAATTTAGTCTTTTTCCAAATTTTTTAAAATTTTTTTGAAAATTTTTTAAAATAAAAAAAACCCAAAAATTTCCCAAAAAATTCCTTTAAGGGTTTTATTTTCCCACAAAAAGGGCGTTTAAAAACAATTCTTGAAATTTTTTTTTTAAAATTAATTTTTAAATAAAATTAAATATTAAAATAAAATATTTTTATTTTAAAAAAATTAAAAAAAATTAAAATTTTAAAATTTTGTTTAAATAATTTTTATTAAAAAATTATTAATTAAAATAAATTTATTTAATATAAAAAAACCAATAATAAAAAAAAATTTTTATATATAATTATTTTTAATTAATATTTTATTAAAATAATATATTTTTTAGTTTAAAAAAAAATTTAAATTTTTGGGGAACCCCAAAAGGGGAAAAATAAAAAGAAAAAAAGGGTTTTTTTAAAGGGTAAATTATTAAACAATTTTTTTAAACAGAAAAAACCCAGAAAAAAAAATTTTAATTTTGGGAAACAAAAAAAAAGGAAAAAAACAAAAACCTTTGGGGAAAAAACTTTAAACCCTTTTTAAAATTTAAAAAAAAATTTTTTTTTTGTTTTTCTTTTTTTAAAGAAAAATTTGTGGGAAAAAAAAGGGAAATGGTTTGTTATTTTAATTTTTTTAAAAATTTTTTAAACTAAAATATTAATTTTAAAAACAAAATTTAAAAAAAAAAAAAAATTTTTAAAATTTTAATAAACAAAAAGTTTTTGGGAAAAAAATAAAAATTTTAAATTCTCTTAAAGAAAGAAAAAAGGGGTTTGATAAATTTATTTCCCCCTTTAAAAACCTCGTTTTTTACAGAATAAAAAGTTTTGTAATCCCACCCCAAAAATTTTTGGATTTTTAAAAAGAAAATTTTAAAAAAAAAACCCAAAAAATTTTATATTGGTAAATAAACCTTTAAAGTATATTTAATTTTAAATTTTAAGATTTACTAGAACCATTTAATTAAGAGAAAAAAATTTTTAAATATTGGGGAAAGGAAAATTTTAAATAAAATTTAACCTTAAAAGGGAAAAAATTAAAAAAAAAAACTTTAATTTTTTTGGCCTTTGTTTCCTGTTTCAAAAATATGAAAATTTTTATTTGGGAAAAATTCCTTTTTAAAAAAAACAAAAAAAAAACAAACTTTTTTTTCCTTTCCCCTTTTAAAAAAGTTTTTTTTAAAAACCAAAATTTTAAATAACCAATAAAAAAAACTTTTTACTAATTTTATAAATAAAATAGGAAAACCTTTTTTAAAATTAAAAAGATTAAAATATTTTGACCTTTTTAAAAATTTTGGGGCCCTTTTTGCAAATTTTTAATAACCCCTAAAATTAAAAATTTTTAAAATACATTTTTTAAAAAAATTTTTAAATTTTTAAGCTTCGGGAAAAGGGATAAGTTTTTTTTAAAAATTTTGGTTTTTTTAAATAAAAATTTTAAAAAAAAAATTTTTTTTTAAAATTTTTAAATAGAACAGAAATAAAATTTAAAATATTTAAGGTAACCATTTTTTTAAAACAAAATTTCAAAACCCCGAAATTTCCAAATTTGATTTTGTATAAAAATTTTTTTAAACCCGAAAAAAAGCCAAGAAATTTCCGAAAAGTTTTTTTTGCAAGCTTTTTAAAAATTTTCCAGAAACTTTTGTAAAAAAAAGGGTGGGGGTTCTTTTAAAAATTTTTATTTTAAAATTTTTAAATTAATTTTTTTAAAATTAAAATTTTTATTTACATAAATAAAATATTTTTTTCTTTTAAATAAAATTTTTATTTATTATTAAATATATAAAAAAAATTAAATTCATTTTTATAATTAAATATTTTAAAATTTTTAAAACCCTTAATTTAATAATTTTTAAAAATCGGGAAAAGAAACCTCTCAAATACCTCCGGGAAATTTTTTTGGAAAAAGACCCCCCCCAAAATCCCTAATTTTTTGGTGGCGTTTTCCCCAATTTTTTTTTTTAAATTTATTTTTTTTTGGTTAAAATTTTTTAAAAAAAAAATTCAAAATTTTTGTATTTTTTTTTAAACTGGATTTTAGTAAAATTTTTATGGAATAGCAATAGCTGCTCAAAAAAACTTCTTTGATTTCTTTTTTTTTAAATTTAAAATTTCTTCAAAAGGCCTTTAAAAAAAAAACCAAAATTTTTCCCTAAAAAATAAAAAAATTTTTTTAAAAAATAAAAATTAAAATTTTTTTTTAAAAAAATTTTTTTTGATTCAAAAAAAAATGAAAAATCTTTTTAAGTTTCAAAGAAAAAAAAAAACCCAAACCCGAAAAACAAAAAAATTTGCTAAACCTTTTTTTTCATTTTGGGTAATTTGGGGAAAATTCCCAAAATTCCCTTTTTAAATTGAAATTATTTTGTTATTTATTTTAAAAAAAAAAAATTTTTTAGGAAAAAGGGGAAAAGGGGGGGGGAAACCAAAAATTTTTATTTTTGGGTAAAAAAGTTTCTTTTTAAAATTTTTTAACTTTTCCAAAAAAACAGAAAAAAAAATTTCCTTTTTTTCTAAAAAAGAAAAGGGGAAAATTTAGGGCCTTAAAACCTTTTTTAGGGGAAAATTTTTTAACCTTTTAAAATTTCCCGCCAAAAAAAAAAAATTTCGAAAATTTTTTTAAGGGAAAAAAATTTTTTAAAAAGACAAAATTTTTTAAAAAACCCCCTTTTGTTGGTTTTCCTGGGGTACCCGGTATTTTTTTTAATTTAAAAAAAAAATGTCAAAAAAGTTTTTAAATTTAAAATATAGAAAAAGGGGAAAAGGGGTTAAAAAAAATAAATTTTTTAAAAATTTTAACCCCTTAACAAAAAGGTTTCCCAAAAATAATTTGGAATTTTAAATTTCCCTTTCCCGAAAAAAAAATTTTAATAATATTTTTTTAAAAAATTTTTTAAAAAACCGAACAGTACAACAAGGTTGTAGCTTTGCCACAAAAACTTTTTAAAAAAACCCCCCTTTGGGAAAATTTTAAAAAGTAAAAATTTTGAAGGTTTTTATGCCCATAAAAAATCTCAAAGGACCCAAATTTGAACCGGCAACAAGGGGGTTATTTAATTAAATTTTTAAATTATTATTTATATATATAATTATTATATAATAAAATTAATATATTATAAATTTTTATATTTTAATAATTAATAATTTAAAAATTAAAAAAAAAAAATAAATTAATAATTTATTTATTTTTTTTAAAAAAATTTTAAAAACGATTTTTAGGAAAATTAATTTGGTTATTTTGGTTTTAAAACCGGAAAAAAAGAAAATTTTTTCACGCCCCTTTTAAAACATCCTTTTTTTCAATAAATTTTTGGGGGCCCAATTTAAAAAATTCCTTTTAAAGATTTCCTTTTAAAAATTCAATTTACCGGTTGGTTCCTTTTTATCTTGGGGGGTTTTTGCCTTTCCTTATTTTTGTTTCTTTTTTTTTTTTTTAAGAAACCCCCGGGGGGAGGGCATCCTTTTTTCATTTTTGGGTTTTTTTAAATTTTGAGGGCCTAAAAGTCTTTTTGGTTTTTTTCAATTTTTTTTTTAAAAATTTCAGCCTTTTTTTGTTGGAAAAATTTTTGTTTTTTTTTTTAAAAACCCTTTTTTTTTTGGGAACCCGGGGGAAAAATTTCTTTGTTTTTTGGGTAATTTTTTATCTTCAGGGAAAAATTTCCCCCGGTTTTTAAAATTTATTTTGGTTCTTTTTTTTAGAATTTGTGGAAGTTGTTTAAAAAGGTTTTTACGTCAAAGCATTTTTTCTAATTTTTAAAAATTAAAAAATTTTTAAAAATTTAATGTAGGGGTTAAAATTTTTTGGGTTTAGTTTTTTTTTTAAAAAAATTTAAAATAAACAAAAAAATTTTTTATATATATATATATATATATATATATATATATATATATATATATATATATATATATATATATATATATATATATATATATATATATATATATATATATATATATATATATATATATAAATATATATATATATATATATATATATATATATATATATATATATATATATATATATATATATATATATATATATATATATATAAAAAATCAAAATACATTATATAAAAAAATATTAAATTAAACATATACTATTTTAAAATATAATTTGTTATATGTTAAAGTACTAGCACTTAAGTATTGGTTATTTAAAAAACAAAACATAAATAACTCTATTGATACGGTTTTTTTTAAAAGTAAATCTTACAAAGTAAATATACCGCTAAAATTGTTACTCTAACGAAAACAAATATTTTCTGATTTACATTAACTTATAGCCAAAATTTAAATACATTGTTTGTTACAAATTTTAGAATCTACGATTATAAATGTTTCTTCTTATTTAAACAATTACTTATATAACGGTACGAAACCATTCATACGTGGTAGGACAAACTATACAGAGCAATTTATTTGTTTGAGCTGGAGTTGTCAAGTGGCAAATATTTAAACAATAAAATATAATAAAATTTTACTTGGTATTTCAAAGAAATGACAAAGATCGAAAAGCGTTGACTGATTTTCGTACCATATATTGTAACCGACAAAAAACAACTTTACAGTGGCGTAGGACTGTGAAAAACCACGTTGAAACAAGAATAAGATTCTTCTAAATATATTTTTTAAGGGAATTAAATTTTTTTTTTTTTTTTTTTTTTTTTTTTTTTTTTTTTTTTTTTTTTTTTTTTTTTCCCTATTGGGGGAACCTTTTTTTTAAAATTCAAAAATTTTTAAAAAAGTTACTATAATTCCTTCTGCAATAAAAATGTATACTTTATTTAAGTCTCTGGGAGCAACTGATTATCTGTTAATTTTTTTATTATACTTTTTATTTTACGCTTCTTTATGTAAGTGAATATAATTTTTTTAACCAGAACAACCTATACTTTTTTAACAAAGAAAACTAATACGTAATAAGTCTTATTAACGTTTGTTTAATAAAAAAAGCCAATTTACCAAAAAAAATTCAATAAACAATAAAAAAATCTTTCCACAATTTGTACAATTAAAGAAGATGCAAAACTCTAAAATATTTTAAAATATAAAGAGTCTAATAAATTTAAGAAACATATGGAATTATTTAGAAAACAAACGATTTTTGTCTTTTAAATTTTTAATTAATAAAAAGTTTTTCTAAATACATTTTATAAATTTATTTTTAAATTTATACGACTCCTGGTTGAACAAAAAGTTTTTATTACCTTGGGATTTTAAATAAAACCTAAACAGGTAGTTTTTATTTTTAATATTAAATATAGGCAGTCAAAAATCATAATTATTATTCATAATCCAACAAAATATTGTTGACATTTTCACATTGGGCTTTTATAATTTATATAGATAAGACATATGTCATTTTGGCCCTGCGAATTAAACCTACATAAATTAAGCCCATTATCAGGAATATTTTATTTGTTATGTAATACAATTAAAAAATAATGACCAGCTATGGCTCAAAAAAATCTTATTGCTGTTTTATTTCATAAACCTTTTTGCTTTAGTGGTAATAAATTAAAATACGATTTTACATTTAAATATTATAAGGGGCAACTCATATATTTAACTAAAAGTGGGTCATTAGGTTCGCTGCACGCATAATTGCCAAAATTGTTAGCTGTCATTCAAAAATCGTTTTAAATACCGAAAGCAAAAAATTTTGTAAAACGTTTTTTGTTTGCTTTGCGGTTTCATTAAAAAGTTTTTATTATTATTTTTTTCATTCCGAAAATTGGACAGGCTGGATCAATCTGCTAGAGTCGAATACCCCTTGCTCCACATTTTTAGCATGTATTAAAAAAGCATTATTAACATGAATAAAATCTAGATTATTTTTTAAGAAAAACTTTGTTATTTAATATAACGCAAACGACTCCCAAGAAAAAAGATATATTGTGCAGTTTTGTATAATTTGACAGGCGCTTTTAAAATACTTTTAAAAAACTTGGGTGTTAATAATTCCTAAGAAATTAGCGACAACGTCATACCTTAATACATACTGTATAAATATTACTTTTGTAGAAGAGAGCTTGACCAAAAATACTAATCGTTGGTACAAGCCTTTTTCCAGTTTTTTTTTATTCATTCATTGAATTTATTTTAAGTCAGAGACGTACAAGTTTATTTTATTAGCTATAAATGAATATTTTTAAAAATAGTTTTGCCTAAAAATTTTTCAGTTTGTACCATTTAAAATAAAAGACCTAAATGTCTCTAATAAATCGGATAAAAATTTTTAAATAAAAAAATGCTTATTTTATGGTCTAAAATGTACAACTTTGTGGTTAGTATTATATCCTATTGACTAGGCACAATATTTGCTACATCAATAAAAAATAATTTTTGGTCCACTACATCTTTCTTTATTTAAAATCTTTAGCTGTCCTTTAAGTCGAAAAGCGTTAAATGGGAAGTTAGAGTACGGTGTACAGAAAAAAATATTTTATTATTCCAAAAAGAAAATTAAAAAAATTAAAGATATGTTTGTTAAAAAATAATATTTTTTGAGTTACAAAAATGGTATTAATGCCAATATCAAATTTAGTTTTAAAGCTTTAATAAAACCAGACGAATAAACAGGGAAAACCTTTTGCTATCGCTATAATTATATTCCACGTGTGGCATGGAAATGAATAGGTATTCTTGTTGGTTTATGTATTAAAGGCAAATTAAATTTAGGAAACAAAAGGGCTAAGAGTGGAAAAAGTCAAAAATGGTTTATTGATTAAGTCAGTATCGTATCGGAAAAATTGTTTTTAAGCGATATATAAAAATAGAAAATAAATCTTATTTATGTTACTATAGAAGATAAGGAAAACGTAGGGACATATAACCTTTGGAAAAAAAGCTTTTACCTTTTAAAGTTCCGCCAAATAAGACGAATACACGCAAATAATATTTATTTTAGAGATTTATTTAAAGACATAATATTTTAAAAGATAACATCCTAGTCTCGGATAAAACTGCCTGAGTTTCCGGTACTTAGATATTTTAATATAGAATTTGATGTCAGTAATCTTGTCTTTTTAAATTAAAGAGATATATTTTTAGAAGGCAGGATGTTACAAAGGGAAAAACTAAACTCACTACCTGTTTAAAAGAGTATAATTAACAAAAAGCTTACAGAAAAATATATTTGGGGATGTATAATCTCTTTATTCTCCCCATTTTTAAATACGTGGTTTTTCACAGTTCTACGGAGATGTAGTCCTTGGCCACAGGACAGTTTCTTTTTGTCGGTTACAATTTATGGTACGAAAATCAGTCAATGCTTTTCGATCTTTCCCATTTCTTTTAAATTCCAAGTAAAATTTTATTATATCTTATTGTTTAAAAATTTGCCACTTTACAACTCCAGCTCAGACAAATAAATTGCCCTGTATAGTTTGCCCTACCATGTATGATTGGTTTCATACCGTTATATAAGTAATTGTTTAAATAAGAAGTAACATTTATAATCGTATATTCTAAAATTCGTAACAAATAATGTATTTAACTGGCTATAATTTATTGTAAATAAGAAAATAATTGTTTTCGTTAGAGTAATAATTTAAGCGGTATTTTTACGTTGTAAGATTTACTTTTAAAAAATCAATAGGCTGATAACTTCAGTTGAAATTTGATAGTTGATAATAATTTATTATTTATGTTTTGTTTTTTAAATAATCAATATTTTAGTGCTAGTACTTAAAAATATAACAAATTATAATTTAAAATATGTTTAATGTAATATTTTTTTTTAATATAGTGTATTTTGATTTGTTTAGACAAACAATTTGACTTGCGTAATAATTTTGTCATATCTGTTCTCTTTCTTTCGGTAACCGAGGTTATATAAGACTTAAAACTCTTGTGATCTGGTAATTTTAAAAGCACTGGGTAAACTAATTTGCTAGACTAAAAGTAAAAAGTGTATATGTGATCATTTAGTTTAGGAGGGGCGATCTATAGCATGTAATCATTAAATATCTTCATAGAATAAATTTTTAAATTTTATAGAACATTAAATAAAGTTATATGCCACAAAAAATTAACTTATTTCTCTCAAAGCCATTTTGGGCATATTTTAACAGGTCTTTCTCTTGTTACAGCACACCTGGGTTTATTTTTTACTTTCCCCTTTTTTTTAAAAACCCGGGCCTTAATCTTTTTCCGGGAAATTTTTGGGAAAGTTTGTTAATTCTTATTTTAGGGGAAAATTTGTTTGCTGAAGGGGGATTCCCCCCCAAGCTTTAAGGCTGTTTTTGAGGCAGTTAATTTTGGATTTGGATTTAAGTCAAGTTGGTGTGCTAAATGTTGTAAGACTTTTAGTAAAAGTAAAGTTCTTAAAACTATACATGTTTGTCCACTTAGGTTAACATTTAAAAACTGGTTTAAGCATAGTTTCGTATAATAATTCTTACCAAATATTAATAGTTATTTATGATATAACTGTTAAAATTACAATCTTAGGGGGGGTTTTTTTTTTTCCCCCCTTTTTTGGA
>JAHBCN010004965.1:0-22500 GCA_019359885.1 Listronotus oregonensis | reverse complement strand
ATTTTTGGGGGGAAAAATTTTAAAAATTTTAAAATTTTTTCCCTTCCCCTTCCCCCCCTTTTTAAAAACCAAATTTTTTTTGGTTTTTCCTAAAAAATTTTAAATTTTGGAAAAATTTGGAAATTTTTTGTTTTTTTTTTTAAAAG
The DNA here is from genome assembly GCA_019359885.1 of Listronotus oregonensis. Lineage (NCBI taxonomy): Eukaryota > Metazoa > Arthropoda > Insecta > Coleoptera > Curculionidae > Listronotus > Listronotus oregonensis. Next base: position 22,354 of record JAHBCN010004965.1, on the reverse strand, counting down.
GTTTTGGGGGGGGGGTTTTAAAATTTTTTAAAAAATCCTTTTTGGGGGTTTTTTTTTTTTTTCCCCCTTTTTTTTTTTTTTTTTTTTAAAAATTTTTTTTTTTGGGGCCCCAAAAAAAAGGGGGTTTTTTTTAAAAAAATTTTAAAAAAGGGGGGTTATTTTTTTAAAAAAAAAATTTTTTTTTTAAAAAACCCCCCCTTTTTTTTTTTTTTTTAAAAAAAAAATTTTTTTTTTTCCCCCCTTTTTTTGTTTAAAAAAAAAAAAATTTTTTTTTCCCCTTTTTTGGGGGGGGTTTTTTTTTCAAAACCCTTTAAAAAAAAAAAAAAATTTTTTTTAATTTTTTCCTTTTTTTAAAAAGGGGGGTTTTTAACCCCAAAAAAAAAAAAAAAAAGGGCAAAAAATTTTTTTTTAAAAAAATTTTAAAATTTTTTTTAAAAAAAATTTTTTTTAAAAAAAAAAAAGGGTTTTTAAAAAATTTTTTTTTCCCCAAAAAAAAAAAAGGGGGGTTTTTTTTTAAAAAATAAAATTTTTAAAAAAAGGGGGAAAAAAAATTTAAAATTTTTTTTAAAAAAAAAAAGGAAATTTTTAATTTCCCAAAAAATTTTTAAATTGGAAAAAAAAAAGGGGGTTTTTTTTTCCCCCCCCCCCCGGGGGGGGAAAAAAAAACCAAAAAAAAACCCCTTTAAAAAAGGGTTTTTGTTTTTTTAAAAACAAAATTTAAAAAAAAATTTTTTTTTGGGGGGTTTTTTTTAAAAAAAAATTTTTTTAAAAAAAATTTTTTTTTTTTAATAAAAAATTTTTTTCCCCTTTGGCCATTTTTAAAACCCCCCTTTTTTTTTTAAAAATTTTTAAAAAAAAAAAAAAAAAAAAATTTTTTTTAAAAAAAGTTTTAAAAAAAATTTTTTTTAAAACCCCCCTTTAAAAAAATTTTGGAAAAAAAAAATTAAAAAAACCCCTTTTTCCCCTTTTTTTAATTAATTTTTTTTTTAAAAAAATTATTTTAAAAAAAATTTTTTTTTTTTAAAAAAAAAATTTTTTTTTTTTTTAAAATTTTTTTTTTAAAAATTTTGGTTTTTTTTAAAAAAAAAAAAAAAAAAAGGTTTAAAAATTTTAAAAATTAAAAATTTTTTTTTTTTAAAAAAAAAATTTTTTAATTTTTAAAAATTAAATTTTTTTTTAAAAAAAAGGGGAAAGTTTTAAAAATTTTAAAATTTTTAAATTTTTTAAAAAAAATTTTTTTTAAAAAACCCCCCTTTTTAAAAAAAGCAAAGGGGGGGAAAAAAATTTTTTTAAAAAAAAAAAAAACCCCCCATTTTAAAATAAAGGTTTTTTTTTAAAAAAAATTTTAAAAATTTAAAAAAAAATTTTTTTTTTTTTAAAAAAAAAAAACCTTTTTTTTTAAAAAAATTTTCCCCCCCCCGGGCCCCCAAAAAAAAAAAAATTTAAAATTTTTTTTGGGGTTTTTTTTAAAAAATTTTTTTAAAAAAAACCAAAAAATTTTTAAAAAAAAATTTTTTTAAAAGGGGAAAAAATTTCCCCAAATTTTTAAAAAAAGTTTTTAGGGTTTTTATTGAACCGCAAAGGTTTCTAAGAAAGAAACAAATGATAAACGACAATTAAAAAATGAACATCAACTTTCTTATTTTTAATCTCCCCTATATTTTTTAACCTATTACAATAGAAAATTTTTTTTCCGATTTCAAAAATTTTGGTTTGCCTATGTTTGCATTAACCTTTTTGCAATATTTAAATTTTAGAATTAAATTTTTTTTATTATTCAGACCTCTTGCGTCTTAGCTAGTTACGCGAAGTGGGTTTGATAAAATACCTATATTATTAAACAAAACAACAAATATTACAGTCATTGTCACCGCAATAAAGTCTGTCAAATTTGATAAAATTAAAGAGTTGTAGAGTATTTTCAAGGTAAATATAACAGTATTAAAAAATTAATGTTTAATAGCTCCGTTTTTATATTTTTAGAAGATCCAGAAAGATCTATACCAGATGTTGCCCGTATTGTCAATAAATCTTGGTGGAAAATTTATAAAATTTTAAATTATTACCATTATAAGCCCTATAAATTTTTACCGGTTCAAAACTTAACCAAGGAAAATAAAATGCGAAGGACCGAGTTTTGTCAAGAAATGTTGATAAGAATACAACATGACCCTAACATTCTAACAAAAATTGTTTTTACAGACGAGGCGACTTTCACACCTTCCGGAATGTTTAATCGCAAAAATAAACATTTTTGAGCTACTCAAAACCCTCAAAAAAAAACAAGTTGTGAAAATTCAAGGGCGAAGATCTGTCAACGTTTGGTGTGCAATGTATAGAAATAGGGTTTTAGGTCATATAATATTTGAGGGGAACATGAATGGTCAAAAATATCTAAGGCTTTTACAAAATGACATAGAGAACCTTTTGGAAGAGTTGCCAGTAATTAATTATAACCAGATTATATGGCAGCAGAACGGAGCTCCTGCTCATAATGTGGTTCAGGTAACAGAATTTCTTAATAATAAATATAATTGATGGCTTGGAAGGCACGGTCCAATACATTGGCCACCCAACAGTCCTGATCTCTCCACGTTGGATCTATTTTTGTGGGGTTATTTAAAGAATAAAATATACTATAATAGATGTCACACTTAAGAAGAACTTACTCAAAAAATATTAACAGGGATTTGAGAATTAAACCATTTTAATCCACAGTGTATACTAGATGCGATAAGACATAAATTGAAAAACAATATTCAGGATTGCTTTAATAACGGTGGTAGCTGGGTCGAATAAATTATGTGTTTATGATACCTAATTATGTAATTTCAAATTAAATGATTATTTTAGGTATTTTTAAAATGTTGTTTTTTTTTACAATATAATTAACTTCCTAACTCTTTAATTTTATCAAATTTGACAGACTTTATTGCGGTGACAATGACTGTAATATTTGTTGTTTTGTTTAATAATATAGGTATTTTATCAAAGCCCACTTCGCGTAACTAGCTAAGACGCAAGGGGCGAATAATAAAAAATTCAATTCTAAAAATTTAAATATTCCAAAAAACGGTTAAATGCAAACATAGGCAAACTATATATTTTTGAAATCGAAAAAAATTGTCTATTGTAATAGGTTAAAATATACCAAAAACCCTGTATTATTAAAAATAATAAATTATATTATATATAATATTATTTATATTATATTTAATTTTATAAATATATATAAAATATAATACTATAATTAAAATATAAAATAATATATATATATATATATATATATATATATATATATATATATATATATATATATATATATATATATATATATATATAAAATATATATATATATATATATATATATATATATATATATTTATATATATAATATTAAGTATATAATATCACACGCCCCCCTTTCCATTTAATTTTTTAAAGTAGATTGTGCCCGTAGCGCCACCTATGAAATTAAAAATTTGAAATTTATATCAAATAATAGTAATAGGGTAAATAATACCTTTTTTCCTCGCTTTTACCCGGCAGCGATATCTCGTCCAATTCAAAAGTTAACAAGATGGGGACTATTTACGTCTGCACCGTATAGGCTAAGCTTTGCTCCTAAAATTTATAGCCTTAGGTGGCTACATTTGAAAATGTTGTAAAAGAGGCAAAAAGCAAATGTTTTAATCTTAAGTTATAAAAAAGGCTATTTCAACCGATATATTGGTTCATATAGACTCAGCAAATATCGTTCCTAAAATTTATCTTTAAAAAATGTATCTAAAATCTTTTCCAGTTTATTTTTTTAGTTGGTTGCATTTTAAATTTATTAGTATTAAAGTAAAGGCATGTTTTATAGAAGGTGCGAATGAAAAATGTATGTGCTTTTTATTCTTCTGTTTTCCACCAAACGTAACCAAAATGGAATTTTTCCTAATATATCATTTTGCAATTTTTTTTTCGGCACATTACCGACTTAAATATATTATTAATGTCTTTTTCTCCCTTTTTTAATCATTGTGCCTGCCTAAAAATTCCTTAATTTACTTTAAAATATAAGCCAATTTACCGACACATATTTAAAATTACGTCACACGTGACATATCCAAATACTGTATACTAGCCACGACCAAGTAAGTTTTAAAAATTTAATTAAACTCCCCACTTGTTGCACCGATTCAGTTTGATCCAATAAAGGGATTTGTATGATCTATAACATAACCTTTTAAAATGTTACTATTTAAATATGTGGATCTTTTGTGTATTTGTGACCAATGACTACATCTCTGTAGGACTGTGAAAAATCGCGTATTTAGGAAGGGGGCGAATAAAAAGATTATACATTCCCATTTTTTTCTTTCTTTAGAAAGAGATTTAGATTCTTTTATATGCATTGTTCTGCGAGCTTTTTTTAATAATTCTATTTTAATTAGTTAATTGGTTTAGTTTTTTTCTTTGTAATATTTGGCTCCTTAAAATTACATTTCTATAGTTTAAAAAGACACGTTTATTAACATCAAATTTTATGTTAAAATATCTACGTACCGGATACTCAGGCAGTTTTATTTGAGACTACAATATTATTTTTTAAAATATTATGTCTTTAAAATTAATATTATTTGCGTGTATTCGTCTCATTTCGCGGAACTTTAAAAAAAATTTTTTTCCAAAAGATTATATGTTCCTACGTTTTCTTTTTTTTTCTATAGTAACATAAATTAGATTTATTTTCCATTTTTCTATATCGCTTAAAAAACTCTTTTCTGAAACTATACTGACCTAATCAATAATCCCTTTTTGACTTTTTTTGCTCTAAGCCCTTTTGTTTCCTAAGTTTAATTTACCTTTGATACCTCAACTACCCAGAATACCTATTCGTTTTCATGCCACACGTGGAATATCTAATTACCAAAATGATAATAACTATAGCAAACGGTTTTTCTTGTTTATTTGTCTGGTTTTATTAAAGCTTTAAAACTAAATTTAATATTGACAATACTAACATTTTTCTAACTAAAAAATATTATTCTTTAACAATTACATATCTTTAATTTTTTCTTCTTTTTTTTTCGTATGATAAAATATTCTTTTCTGTATACAGTACCTTTACTCTCCTCTCTAACGCTTTTCGACTCAAAGGACTTTTAAGAATTTTAAATAAAGAAAGATGTGGTAGACCAAATATTGTGCCTAGTCGATAGGATATAATACTAACCACACAGTTGTACAGGGGTATCCAACGAGGACTAGACAGGCCGCTTTTTTAACTCTACCTGTACTTTTATAAAAAAAGTTAAATAAATCATAATTTTATACCTATTACCGAAGTTTCATTTCCTTCAAAAGTGAAATAGCCATCATATATATTTTTTTCCTCCGAATCCGAAAATAAATAATTTAAAATAATTAAACATGAAATAAAACTGGCAGGGGTCATTTTGATATTTTTTTAAATGGAATGCCATATTTTTTATGTGATTATCCGATTCCGATAGACGGTCTTCGAATGAATATTTCATTTTTTAACGTTATTTGTTCCTAATTCATGAAAAATATAAACATATTTTAAATTTAATTTTTTTTAGTTGTCTGAATGACACTACTGTTAAAGAGTGAACAGGTATTCGTATCAATATTTTAGGTGTTAATGACACGGTAGACGAAATTTTTTTCGATTTGAACGTACAGAAAATGGACCATTTTAAATTAAATAATATCATTTTGAGATCAAAATATATACGAGATATCGGATAATCACATAAAAAATATGGCGATGGTGGCTCGTTGGCATATTTGAGAAGAGCATTTCTTTCTGAATAATTTGATACCCCACACTTGATATTTCAAGTTAATTCAACACTAAACAAGCAAAAAAATAAACATAGTAGTTGTTGCTTATAAAACTCTTAAAACATCCGGGCCGTGGCATTCGATTAAAAGAGTCACATGCATTTCGGCAATTTTGTCAGGTAGGCTTGGAAATAAACAAAAACGTTGATTTTAACAATGATTTTAAATATATTTAATAATAAATTGCGAGTTAGTTATTTAACGTTATTGCTGTTTTTATTAATAAGGCTTTTATATATACATATAAATACCTATAATTATAATAATTAATTATAATAATAATAAAATAAATATTATTTTTATATGCAACAACTACTATGCCTATATTTTAGCTTTTTTAGTGTTGATTTAACTCCAAATATCAATTGTGGGGTATCAAATTAAAAAGCTCCTTTCGAATATGCCAACGAGCCATCATCGTTACATTTGAAAAAAATTAGTTAGAAAGTGTAGAAATAAAACTTTGAATTTTTTTTTCTTTCTGGAAGAGACATAAAATATTAAAGATAATTAAAACTATTTTCCACGCCTTCTGGACTCAAAATTGGTTGTTTTAACAACGTCATGGCACTCTAGATTGGATTTTTGAAATAAAATATTTTTAAAGAAAAATGTCAAAAGTTGACATATGGGGTGTCATTGTATTAAGGATTTCATTTTCTATCGAATAGGTAAAAAAAATATAGGGTGTTCCATTTAAAATTCAAAAGTTGAGGTCATTTCCGGTAAAACCGGAAATCATCAGAAAGAATTGAATACATCATTTAATGTATTTTTAGGTCATATATTGACAATCCAAATTTCATTTGTTCATCGTAAAAAATAAAAAAGTTATAATGGGGAACCACCTTCGAGAAACACCCGGTATATATATATATATATATATATATATATATATATATATATATATATATATATATATATATATATATATATATATATATATATATATATATATATATATATATATATATATATATATATATATATATATATATATATATATATATATATATATATATATATATATATATATATATATATATATATATATATATATATATATATATATAATATAATATATATATATATATATATATATATATATATATACCGGGTGTTTCTCGAAAATGGTCCCATTCTTTTTATTTTTACGATTTTAATGAATGGATTGTCAAATATGACCTAAAAAACATTAAATTGTATTCAATTCTTTCTGATGATTTCCGGTTTACCGGAAATACTCAATTTTGAATTTAAATGGAACACCCCTATACACAATTCGATAGAAATAAAATCCTTAATAAATGAACCCATATGATTTTTTCTTTAAAAATGTTTTATTTCAAAAATCCAATCTTTGATTTTAAAACAACCAATTTTGGTCAGAAATAATAGTTTTAATTATCTTTAATATTTTATGTCTTCAGAAAAAAAAAATTCAAGTTTATTTCTACACTTTCTAACTAATTTTTCAAATGTAATGATTGGCTCGTTCATATTCGAAAGGTTTTAATTTGATACCCCACAATTGATATTTGGGTTAAATCAACACTAAAAAATGTAAAATATAGGCATAGTAATTGTTGCATATAAAAATAATATTTATTTATTATTATTATAATTAATTATTATAATTATAGGTATTTATATGTATATATAAAAGCCTTATTAATAAAAAAAGCAATAACGTTAAATAACTCTCAATTTATTAATATATTTAAAATCATTGTTAAAATCAACGTTTTTTTATTTCCAAGCCTACACAAAATTGCCGAAATCAGGGTTTTAACATCACGAGCGATGTTTTATGAGTTTTATAAGCAACTACTATGTTTATTTTGCTTGTTTAGAATTAACGAAATATCAAGTGTGGGGTATCAAATTATTCAGAAAAAATCCTTCTCAAATTGCAACGAGATTCATCGCATATTTTATGTGATTATCCGATATCTCGTATATATTTTGATCTCAAAATGATATTATTTAATTTAAAATGGTCCATTTCGTACGTTCAAATCGAAAAAATGTCTACTGTCATTAACACCTAAAATTGATACGAATATGTTCCTCTTTAACGAGTGTCATTTCAGACAACTAAAAAAAATTAAATTTAAATTTATATTTTTCATGAATTAGGAACAAATCGTTAAAAATGAAATATTCATTCAGGAATCTATCGAATCGGATAATCACAAAAAATATGGCATTCCAAAAAAATATCAAAATGACCCTGCCAATTTTATTTCATGTTTAATTATTTTAAATTATTTATTTTCGGATTCGGGGAAAAAATATAATGATGTATTTCACTTTTGAAGGAATGAACTCGTAATATAAATATGATTTATTTCTTTTTTCATAAAAATACGGTAGAAGTTAAAAAAGCGCTAATCTAGTCTCGTTGATACCTGTCAACTTGTGGTTAAGTATTATATCCTATCGACTAGGCACAATTTGGTCTACCACATCTTCTTTATTTAAAATTCTTAAAAGTACTTTGAGTCGAAAACTTAAAGTATACTGTATACAGAAAAGTATTTTATCATACGAAAAAAGAAAAATTAAAGTATGTAATTGTTAAAATAATATTTTAGTTAAAATGTTAGTATTGTCAATATTAAATTTAGTTTTAAAGCTTTAATAAAACCAGACAAATAAACAGAAACGTTTGCTATAGTTATTATCATTTTTAATTAGTATTGGTGGCATGAAAACGAATAGGTATTCTGGGTAATTGAGGTATCAAAGTAAATTAAACTAGGAAACAAAAGGTAAAAAAAATCAAAAGGTATTGATTAGGTCAGTATAGTTTCAGAAAGAAGTTTTTTAAGCGATATAGAAAAATGGAAAATAAATCTAATTTATGTTACTATAGAGAATAGGAACAATTTGGAAAAAAAATTTTTTTAAAGTTCCGCGAAATGAGACAATACACGCAAATAATATTAATTTTAAAGACATAATTTTAAAAATAATATTTATCTCAAATAAAACTGCCCGAGTATGGTACGTAAAAATATTTTAACATAAAATTTGATGTTAATAAACTGTCTTTTAAACTATGAAATGTAATTTTAAGGAGCCAAATATTACAAGAAAAAAAAACTAAAGCAATTAACTAATTAAAATAGAATTATTAAAAAAAGCTCGCAGAACAATCATAAAAAGAATCTAAATCTCTTTCTAAGAAAGAAAAAATGGGAATGTATAATCTTTTTATTCCCCCCTTCCTAAATACGCGATTTTTCACAGTCCTAAGAGATGTAGTCATTGGTCAAATACACAAAGATCCACATATTTAAATAGTAACATTTTAAAAGGTTATGTTATAGATCATACAAATCCTTTATTGGATCAAACTGAATCGGTGCAACAAGTGGGGAGTTTAATTAAATTTTTAAAACTTACTTGGTCGTGGCTAGTATACAGTATTTGGATATGTCACGTGTGACGTAATTTTAAATATGTGTCGGTAAATTGCTTATATTTTAAAGTAAATTAAGGAATTTTTAAGCAGGCATAATGATTAAAAAGGAGAAGCATTAATAATATATTTAAGTCGGTAATGTGCCGAAAAAAAATTGCAAAATGATATATTGGAAAAATTCCTTTTGGTTACGTTTGGTGGAAAACAGAAGAATAAAAAGCACATACACATCGCACCGTTCTATAAAACATGCCTTTACTAATACTAATAAATTTAAATGCAACCAACTAAAAAATAAACTGGAAAAGATTTTAGATACATTTTTAAAGATAAATTTTAGGAACGATATTTGCTGAGTCTATATGAACCAATATATCGGTTGAAATAGCCTTTTATACTTGAGATTAAAACATTTGTTTTGCCTCTTTTACAACATTTTCAAATGTAGCCACCTAAGGCTATAAAGGTATTAGCAAACTAGCCTATACGTGCAGACGTAAATATCCCCATCTTTTAACATATATATATATATGTCATAGTCAAAGGACGATATGCAGTCTCTTCGCGGAATGACTGGTTGATCCTAGGTTTGACCAACGCCTCTGGGCTAACTCCGAAATAAATTCCAATTTCGGCCTTTGAATATAGTATTTTTAGTCAAACCTAGAAGTTCCTAACTTTTCAGTCAAACATCGAAAGTAAAATAATCTGTTTCGAGCTTTGCCTAGTCGATTCTAAAAGCGACTGGCAGACTCGGTTAAACGTCGACTGTACTTGTAACACGTTTCTTCTTCTTGCGGTGCCATACTCTATTTTAGAGTGTAGGCGCCCTCTTGCACATATCTGTGTTGAATACCAACTAGACACAGATATGGGGACCACCGGCTTAACGTGCCTTCCGAAGCACATGTGAGAGGGTTTACTAAGCAGAAATACTACATAGTGGTTTGCCATTGCCTTCTGTGAGGCGACGAGCTATGAAAAAGTCCAATGGACAGTGTGAGGATCGAACCCGGGTCTTCAAGGCTAAAAGGCTGTTACGCTGCCACTACACCAACACGTTTAAATAAGTTTATACTTGCGGTTAGTTGTGGTTAGTTTTGGTTGGTTTTGGTTAGTTGTGGTTAGTTGTAAATGTAAGAGATCTGACGTATTGTGCAATTCTAATGTGATAATGCCCCACCATGTCTAAATAAAGACTTTTTTTTTGTTTTAACTATGACAATTTAACAACAATAAACATTAAATTAAAAAAAAATCGTTTTATTACATCCAATTTAAAAAATTGAGACTTTCTAATATCTTATTGAAGTTTAACTGGTCAAACTCCAATTTATTAAATTGAGTTTTGACGTTTGCTAACCAAATTAGTTTCTCCTAGGTTTGACGAAAATTTTTTAGTCAGAGGCCAAAAAACTTTATTTGTTCGGGCTTTGACTAAGACTTCTAGTCTCAGACCTGAGGATTGACTATAACATATATATTTATATAGATATATATATATATATATATATATATATATATATATATATATATATATATATATATATATATATATATATATATATATATAAGTTAATAATTTATTATTTTTATTATGTATTTCTTAAAGAACACATTTAAAAGCAATTTAATAAAAAAAATTCTTATAATAATTAACATTTATCCTCGATTCTGTAATAGGTCACATTTTTAGCTTGTCACTTTAATAATAAACTCCTGGACAAAATTAACGCAACATCATAAATTTGCCACATTTTTTATGCTATTTTTTTCTGAATTTTTGATCCCATTTGACTTATTTTTTTTTTAATTGTAGGTTCGTTCCTTGACAATGTCATCATTTTCGCTATTTATGATTAAAGGTTCATTTTCGATTTATATCGGGTGTTTTTAAAATGTTATGTTTTTTTCCGACGACGTCATGCTTCCTTAAAATTCTCCCAATTACATCTGTTACACTTTTTATGTAAGGTAATGTGGTGTTTGTTTTGGAGTAATCCTCTTTTATTTTCTGGTTATTAGTGTTGTGTTCTGTTTTATGACTTTTTTTAATATTATGTTCTTTGTGGTTGTTTTGTTTCAAAGCCGTTGTACTATTCCTATGTCCTTCTTGGAGGTTTGATGATTTGGTAAAACGGTCAGCCCAGATATCAAGTCTCTATACCCGAGCATACCAATCGACAAGGTACTGGATCAGGTGGCTATGAAGGAGGACTTGCCACACTACATTATTGAGCCCTCCGAATATTGCGCTAAGAATACGTTTTTTTATAAAAAAAAAACAAGTCCTACCGACAGACGGACGGTGCCCCTATGAACCAATTAAAACATTTAAATAATTATATACCAAAGCAATTAAAAGGAGCCACAAACACCCTAAGGGGTAAAAATTGAATTTTTTTTAACATTTTTTATGTTTTTGTAAAAGATATTATATTAAATATTTTACATACATATTTATATTTTGTTCTTGTCTTACCTTTTAAATATTTATTGAAGTAATCAAAGTTAACTACCAACTTTTATATAAATTCTATTAAAACAGGCTTTTAAAATATTATCCTTACGAGTAAGTTACGGCTTTTGCTAACAAGTTAAAAATATTCATCACCACTTGTCCCAGAAACTAAAGACAATCGGATTTAAAGTAGTTTTTAAACAGCTTTAATTGTTTTCTTAGTAAATGGTCTTTGTAGTATTAAGATAACGAGTTTGTGGTTATTGTTGGCAGTATTTTAGGGTCCTATTTATTATTTTATATTTTCATTGATAACGAGGATAAAACAATAATATATTTCTTAGGTTTTCTTTTTATATAGAAAATCTGTTTGTTGTTTAAAACTATACCGGGTATTTCTCAGAGGGGGTTTCTCCTGTTAATTTTTTATTATTTAATGTAAAAAAGTTAAATTTTGTATGTTAGTATTTAAGACAAATATACTCTTTTTTATCTTTGGACAGTCCCAACAGTGTTCTCGTTGAGTTACTCACCTGGAAAGTTTCTAAAGAATCGGATCCGGTCCCAGGGTATAGCGAACTGAATGTGTTCAGTCCTATTTACCATTATGTTACGTTATTATAAACGTAATAAATACTAAAAAAGGTCTTTGAATTTCCCAAATTTTTAAACCCAAAATCCTTATAAATTTATTTTTAATATCTATTTTGTTTCTTATTTAAGTTTATCTTGATGCCGATGGCCGACTAGTTACCGAAACGTAGATACGTTTTTTGAGTTTTTTTAGGAGTTTGTTGTTTTTTCTGTTTCAAGCGATTTTCAAGTTCATGGGGGTCAATGGGACTGGGAATAGGGAGTTCGCGATATTCCCGAACCAGAACTAAAGTGGTTTTATTCTTTAGAAAACACAAAGAAGCATTTATAAAAATAGTAAACTAATTATCAGTATTATTACTATCAAAAACAAAAAAAAAACAAAAAATATATAATGCTTTTTCAATATTTTCCATCAAAAAATATCTTCGATCGAAGTACTTTACTTGTAAATAGAAGAGCTTTAATTTACTTTAACAGACGTGATTGTAGCATATTTTAAACTATCAGTGAACTTGTATCTACATTAAAAAATTTTACAACGTCACAAAAGAAAATTTAGCCACATTTGCTAAAAAGAAATATTTTTATTTTTTCATAATCATTTTTAAATTTATCTTTTATTTTTTCCCAATAGTACTACTAACACTATTAACAGATGTTAATGAGGATATTAATAATTATTCTCACAGATTCTAGAAGAGAAAACTTATTTGATTTCAGCTTTAAAATGAAATCTAAAACACAAAAATAACTGCTCTGAATACATGCTGGTAATTGAAGTAGTAGGTGGTTATTTTTCATTAACATTTTTGTATCAGCATTTTTTTAAACAATCGACTAGTTAACTGTTTTATGTTAAATAAATGTTTGCAAAAAAAATGCGGCTTACAACCAGGCCCCACATTCTGTTATTACTAATTAAGGGTAAAACGGAACATTGGAGAGTTTTTCCTTTTAATATTGAATTATTAAAGATTTTATAAACATGTGCCAAACATTTTAAAGCGATAAGTTTTGAATAAAATATTTTAATAATTTTTTCCGGCTTTAACCGTATGAGGTGTAGCATCAGATAAAAACAGTAAGAACGTTTCACAGGTAATTTTTATCGGGAAGAAAGAACCTTGCCAATTTTTTTGTTCATCTTTTGTAACTGTTAAATCGTTAGTTTTTTTAACTATTTGCAGGCAATTAAATTTTACCTCGGCACAGAATCATAAAAATTTTAAAACACACTTTTTCTGTGCTAAGCTCTTTTGACGGCCCTATACAATAATTAATGAAAAGTATTAAATACAAAACTTAATATGTACCAGACGTAGTCCTATATTAACCCATAACTCAGTGATGTAGTCAGACTACTTATTTACATATCTACATATTATAGCAGCTTCAGTTATACTCCTTTATTAATAGGCTAGTTAGGTAGAGGACGCTAGACTATTTATGTGCAAAATATGCAATTTATGCTAGCTTTTTGAAGAATATAAAAAAACCTACTTTTTTGCATGAAGTAGGCAATATATGTAAATTATGCAACTTGCATATATATTATTCCTTACTTATTAGTGCTTTTATGCCTTTAAGCTTCCTGCTAACAAGTTTTTTACATTTAACCTACATATATATTTACCAGCTTTATCTGTCTATTACCTTACTTTAAACATCCAAAGCATTGGTTAGGTAATAGGACCTTAGGAATAGGCTATTCTTTGATAAAATAATTTTTAAAAATTTAGTTATCTTGCTCTTGCTAAAATTTTAAAATTTTATGCATGGATTTGTTTTAGTTAGTAACATTTTTTATTTATTTATATTATTTTACCAAACTATCATATACTAAACAAGTTCGTTAAGTTAATTACAAATTAGATAATCAAAATTAATGCTTCCCACAATGTGACATAAAAATCAAAATACAGTGCGGCCCATGTTGGTAATGCATGTATTGGGATCTCAGAAACCATAAAAGATGGAAAAACAGCTAAATTGGTAGAGTTTAGGATCTATCTATCTATCTATCTATTGTATCATGGTGAGTTCCCTCGCTGGGGCCCTGAGCACTGAGGCCTAAGCCCATTATGCTCTACACCAACCCTTAAGCATACACAGGTTCCGTCACCCTGTACTGTCCCTTATGTATGCATTTTTTTACACTGATATGGTGCTGTCGTTTTGCTTACTAGAGCCCCAATTTCCTCGCTAGTGATGCGAGTCCTGTTAGTGGTAGGAATCTTATGTCATTTAGGTCCAGCCATGCCGTACCCAGACATTTCCCCCTGATATGCCCTAGTGCTGGAAAATCTCTAAGTACATGTATGGCGTCCTCTCTTCCCTCTCCACACCATCTACATGTACTTGTCTCGCTTTTTCCTATCTTGTTGAGATAGTGTCTGTTTCTACAATGACCTGTCAGTATGCCTGTCAGGTTTCTCAAATGCACCCTATTGAAGTCCTTTATGTTTATTGGTAGGTCTTTTCATAGTTCTTCTCCAATAATAACCTTTGATTGTCTGGCTTTTGTCTTTTTCCAGTTCTCATCGAACCGTTTCTCTATCCATGTTGCTATCTCTGTCATATCCGTGTTGTAAGAGACTCCCACGGTATATTCAGGTCCATTGTCCTCAGTTCCCAAATTGACGAGTTTGTCAGCCATTTCATTCCCCGGATCCCTTTGTGTCCAGGGACCCATTGCAGGGTGATTCTGGCGGTTTTTGTTAGTTTATTAATTGCTTCCCGACATCTATTCGTAAGTTCTGATCTGTGCACTGTATTTGTTAGCGCCCCGATCGCTGCCTTACTGTCAGTACAAATAGTTATTTTTCCCCTGTATCTTCTATTAAGGCAGTATTCTATGGGTGGGGAGTTTAGGATAATTTTGTTTCTAATTTAAAGACGCCAGCGGCGTACCTTTAATTTTCTTGGTTTTTGATATATTTTGAAAAAACTGAAACGTGGCATATCATAATATAAAGGTTTGTAAATTTTCTAAAAAATATAAAAACAATTTCAAAGCAGCTTTTTATATAAAAACAATTATTAGGTCAGATATTTTGTTTTAACGTTTTGGCTATTCTAAGTCATTATCAACTTTATTCTTTCTTATGGATACCATTTAGAATTTAAACCACACATAAAAACAGTACAAAATATTAAAAATCTTTGACTAAAAACAAACACAAGTTTACGAAACAATCAATGAATTTAAATTATTAAAGAAAAGGGGTATTTCTGTTATTTTTAGCAAAAACTTCCTGAGCTCTTCCTTAGAGCCAGCATTTAAGGAGTTCTAAACTCTGTAATTTTGTTTATAAGGTCACTACAAAAAGAAATCCAGAAATATAATATCTGGCGCAATTAACTAAAATCCGCTTTTTTTAAATTTGGTAGTTTTTTTTTGTGTTACAATAATTAAAGGGAGTTTTTATAAGCAGTTTAAAAACGCAATATTGTAGTATGGCGTCCATAAGAAAAAAATGCAGTTGACAATAATTAAGAATAATCGAACACTCGAAATTAAAAACCGGATGGTATAATTCTTTTTTTCATTGTTAAAAGTTTTTAAATAAATTATAAAATTCTTTTAAACTTTGTCCATTTAACCGTTTTTCCATTTTATATAGTTTCTCAGGTCTCAATACATGCATTACCAAAATGGCGCACACTATATTTAACTTTAACAAAACCTATAGATTAAATGCCATACCAACTGTAGTATTGTTTGTTTAATAATTTTTCTCAATATTTTACCTTATGGACAGTTTGTTACCGCACGTTTTTAAATTAAAATATCTTTTGAAAATTATTAGCTGCGAATTGCTGATTTATGGGTGGTATTGAACATTTTGTCACGTGTTTTCCGAATGAAAATTTTATTAAAACAGAAAAAGAAAGACGACATGAAAAAATGGCTGCCGTTGCGGATAACGTGTTAAATTACAAATATATTTTAGAGTTTTATAGTCTTATTTATATTGCTTAAGTTTTGGTTCCTAATTTTGGCATCCCTCTATAAAAAAATAACAATTTTAAATATGTTCTATAGTTTTGTGGCGGATTCATGTTTCAGTTTGTTTTATTTGGGAAACTTGCCTTACTACTTTTTAAAAATGGGACCTTCTTGGTCCGGGTCCCGGGGTATACGGGCTGACCTTGTCTAGCCCTATTGACCCCTATGAACTTGCAGATCGCCTGTAACAAAAAAGAAGAAAACCCCAAAAAAACTTAAAAATCACAAATACTAGTCTACGTTTCGGTGGGAAGTCGGCCACCGTTGTCAAGACAGAAACTAAAACAAAAAATTAAACTAAATTAAAAAAAAAATTTGGTCCAAAAACTTCTGATAGCTTTTTTTTACTTTTTAATGACGTTTTGTCATAATAAACTGGAATGCTTCTAGCATTTTAGCAAAGGAAACTTGTTCAAAAAAACGTAAAATAAAGGAATGTGCATTTATTTTATTAAATAAAGACAGATGTGTAGCATCAATATCTGTTAATTCAAATAATACTTGGTTACCTATGCTTTATGCTGAAGTAAATTCAGGTAAACTTAAAATCAATTAACACACCATACCACCCACCTTTCTGGTCTTTTTGAATACTATACATACACCAGTCAATAACCTAGTGTCACTTATGACAAAACGTCATTAAAAAGTAAAAAAAAGCTATTAGAATTTCCTAAGTTTTTAGAACAAAAATTTCTTAATATTTAGTTTAATTTTTTGTTTTAGTTTTTGTCTTGACAACGGTGACCGACTTGCCACCGAAACGTAGACTAGTATTTGTGATTTTTAAGTTTTTTTGGGGGGTTTTCTTCTTTTTTGTTGCAGGCGATCTGCAAGTTCATAGGGGTCAATAGGGCTGGACAGGGTCAGCCCGTATACCCCGGGACCCGGACCAAGAGGGTCCCATTTTTTAAAAAGTAGTAAGGCGAGTATCCCAAATAAAACAAATTAAAACAATTTTAAAAATACAAAATACAAAAAACAATTTTATTTATTTACTAATACATATTCCAGTGTGAGGACCTATTTTAAGTCTTAACCTTTAAATTTTTTTTTTTAGTTTTTTTAAATCTCAGAAGAAAAATATAATAACCTTTGATGTCGATAAAATAACAAAATATTGCTGCCAAAACCAAATATTGTTTTACATAAATCAGCAAATAAATTAATAAAGCACCTATAGTCATAATGTTTACCATTAACAAAAACATCTAAGTTATCATCCCTATAAATTTGAACAAACTTGTTTATTTTGACAAGATTGTTAGGAAATAAAAGTAAATAACTAAGATAAATGACAATAATGAATAATGGATTTCTGTTTTACTAAACATTAATAAAAAAATTCTTGAAGTTGGAATATCTGAATATTAAATTTTTCCTGGTCCAAATAAAAAAATAAAAATATGGTTTATATTCAGTATCCGTAAGGCTATTACTAAGTAATGAAAAAAATAATGGTTATTTACATAACTGGGGAGGAAAGTGACAGTTTTCCTACCGCGGATAATTTGATGCACGACGCGAAGCGAAGGAGATTAAAATCCAAGGGAGCAAATGCACTTTACTATAGATAAATGTATGTAATTTTTTCCACTACTTTTCATTTAAATTCTCAAAAATTATCTTTCCATTTTGTGTTCTATTATTCAATTGTGGTTTTAATTGTTTTGATAAACCCTCGGATTAAAAACTTGTCAAAGTATAATGTAGATTTAAAATCACTTATGACATTAACAAGACAAAAATTAATTGCCATGCTCGACTGCAGAAGGAAAATTTCCAAGGTAAATGCGGTTTGAAAAGGCTAAGGTAGTAGAAAATCTTATTTCAATATGAAAACATTCACCACTACTCGCTAAGACGGTTTAAATTTAACCTTTTCTGGGTTAAACGCAAATTACAAGGACCGCAATCAATAAATTCTCCTCTCTCTGTCAAATTACTGAAATTTTGGGAAAATGTTCAAATTGCTAAACAAAGTCTCCAGGGCTAAAGATTTCTATGGACAGTTTTCGCGCTAGCTCTCGTGAATCCTCTGATGTTACATACAGTGTGTCCCAAATTGGTGGGGAATGTATGGGGATCTTGGAAACCACGAGAGATAGAAAATTGGTTAAATGGGGAAAGTTTTGGACAATTATGTTAGTAAGCTCATCCCGTTAACTACATAGTTTTATCTATTCAGGTTTTTGAGAAATTTTGAAAAAACCTGAAACATGCATTTTCGAAAATCGGCCATATTTTTCTTATAAGTAAAAATTTTTCAAATCTGTAAAAACTTCTTTAAAGCAACTTTTTTTGTAGTATATGACCGAGTAGTCAATTTTTATTTTCTACGTTTCGGGTTTTTAGAATCATCATCAACTTTACTTTTTCATATGGGCGCCATATTGGATTTTGTCGCAGCCAAATAGTGCTTTTTATTCTGATTTCAACAATGTATAACATGTTATAGTTTAGGAGTTTATAACCTCATCAACTTCAAAAAACAAATATTTTCTCATTTGGGCCCTTTGAACCGAAACATCTGGGTATTTTTTGGGACAATTTTCTTAAAAAGCAGCATCCTAAACTAACATACTTTCGAAAACTGGTTACAATTTTGCTTGAATTCGGAAGTTTTAAAAAACCACGACCTAAGAATTACGTTGAAGGAAATCGACAACGAGATGCTGCAGTTAACCAACATTTTAAAGAAAATCCAACATCTTTAGCCAGGGATGTTGATAGAGAATTCCACATACCTAAGTCAACCATTTATTCTATTAAAAAAAATCTTTATTAGTTAAGAAAAACTTTTAAATTTTTTATTTTCACTTCATTTTAATTAACTTTTTTACCACTTTTAGTTTTTGTAACACGGTATTAACGTTATAGCTATGTTCGCGAAACCCATTTCTGTAAAATGTCTGTTCAGCTTAACTATTTTGCCAATGACTAATATTTTATTGTTTACAAAAAAAAATACGTTCGCCGGAATCAAGGCCAACTAGGAAAATATTTGTTTTTTGAAATAAATGAGGTTATAAACTCTTAAATTATAACATGTTATACATTGTTGAAATCAGAATAAAAAGTACTATTTACATATGAAAAAATAAAGTTGATGATGATTCTAAAAACCCGAAACGTAGAAAATAAAAATTGACTACTCGGTTATAGCCTACAAAAAAAGTTGCTCTGAAGAAGTTTTTACAGATTTGAAAAATTTTCACTTATAAAAAAATATGGTCGATTTTCGAAAACGCATGTTTCAGGTTTTTTCAAAATTTCTTAAATACCTGAATAGATAAAATTATGTAGTAAACGGGATTAGCTTACTAACATAATTGTCCAAAACTTTCCCATTAACCGATTTTCTATCTATCGTGGTTTCCAAGATCCCCATACATTCCCCCCAATTTAAGTATACATATAGTAGCTCAAAGAACATAATATGATTGGTGATATGACAGTTGATAGATGTTAAAGTATATGAAATATAATAATAAATTGGAAAATTCGCTTAACTAATCACCAAACTTCCTGAATGCTTAAATTCGATTTCAATATCTCACAAGTGCATGTGTACCCCCTCTGTAGATCCTTTGGTCTCGTTTTTTCTATATATAACATCAGAGGATTCACGGGAGTGTAGGGCCAAAACTATCAATACAAATCGTTCGAGCCCATGGAGACTTTTGTTCAGCACACTTTGAACTACTTTCCCTCAAAGTTTCAGGTAATTGGACAGAAATCAATTTCCATTTGATTTGTGCGGGGTCCTTTGTATGCAATGAGACCGCTGAACTACAGACTCAGTCTTAATAGCCCGGGACGAGGACCAAAGCTGCTCATTTTATTAGGATTTTTGGCGAGTAGCCAACGAGAACTTTTAATTAAACTACATGAATCCGTCACAACCATATCTACAAATAGGATTCGTTATAATAGTATAGAACGTAAGGCAAAAAAAAATCGTATATTGTTAATTTTAAACCAACTAAAAATGTAATCTGTAATTACCCCTTTATTATTTTTTAACTAAAGTTACCTTGACAAGGGTGCCTTTCGCACCTATAATCCAAGAGGGAAAAGAGGGAACCAGTAGCACCCCGTCTTAAAGGTTTTTTTTTTCATTTTATTTACATACCTACATTGGCTCATTTAATGCAGCGGTTTTCAATAAACAGGGTGCCCATGCAAAAATTAATTTGAAATTTTTCGTTTTTATATTTATTAAATTGTCTTTTTAACAAAGGGTCCTAATAAAGTGGCCCTAAATATAGAAAAAAATATTTTTTAATAATTAATTAACTAGAGCCCAAGTAGAAGTAGCTAATCTTTAACCAAATGATTATTAATGGACAAAAAAAGTATTGCCTCCTCGATCGCCGGATCTTTTACCACTGGATTTTTTTGTAGGGTCATATAAAAAGAAACGTGTATGCCACTCAACCAAAGTCTTTAAAAGAGTTGGGCAAATACACCAATTTTGAATGTTTCATGTTTACAACGATTCTTGAATTGACAGTCTTGTTTTAGTTTAGTAGCAGGGGTATTTACTTTAACTTTTACTTTTGTAAATAAAAGTTCATTTTAACTTTAGAAATTTAAATGCAGTAGAACCACCCTGTGTATTGAAAACTGCTGTACCAAATGAGTTAAAGTAAGTATGTCCGTAAGGAAAAAAAGGGATCATTTTAATCAATCATTTTAAGGAGGTACCAAAAAAGTTAGTGTAAGCATTTCAATCATCAAGATTAAGCGGCGGTGTTAAAACGGGGTCGGGAAGCAAAATATATGTATTTATTTGATTTACGCTCTAATATTTATTTTCTCTTAATAATTTTTAATAAAATATTTAATATACTCCTTTTATTTTTATATCTAGAGATTAATTTTAGTTAAGATTATATGAGATATTTTGCTTTTCTTTGGACCCTCTGTATTTTAAAAACCATTCAATCAAAACGGCCTAATGTAGGTGTGTACAGTGATCGCTCTTTTTTACCTTGTTTTACTTTTAATTGCCATAAATGAAGCAAAAGGTTAAGAAATATTTATATTTTATAAAAGCTAACAAATTAATAAATTAATTATTAATTTAATAAATTCAAACAAACTTAAATATCCTTCCAAATAACATACACCAAGTCCTTGGCCAGCCACTCCCAAAAATTTACCGAAAATCGCCCACTACTTCTGTCCTTTTGGGTATATTTTTCATCAAATCGTGTTCCTTCAGGCCTGTATACCTTAAGTATCCCATTGTAGCATGACTGAAACACTTTTTATCGGTGAATATTATATTTTCCCAAAAAATCGGAGGTTCCAAGTAAAATTGTAAGCAAATCCAATGCGTTCTTCTTTATTTGCATTTGTTAAAAACGTTTTTAAGGCTGCCGGGTGGCAGCGCAATTCGGATATATGCCATATTCTTCGCCGTGCCGTTCTAACCGATGCCGGAAAATTGCTTCTCGTTTTTGCTGTAACTACATATTTAAATGATTGATTGCTCAAAACATTGACCAAATTATTGTCTTGTTCTTGACTCGATAGTTTGGGGCGACCACTTCCAGCTCTTCTCTTAAAGAAGTGTGTTTCCTGCCATCAAAATAAATAGTACTCTTTGGGATGTTAAGCTCTTTCTTCACATCCCTTTCTAGCCAACCTCTCTGCTCAATATAATGAATAATTATTACTTTTTGATCGAAAGTTACGCTCGGCATTTAAAAAAAATATTTTTAGACACTGACAACGGACACCTGTTTCTTTCTTAAGGTACGTTTCCTTCCACGCGGCCGCCGCATGCGACTAACGCACTACGTTCAAGCACTCCTACTCATGTTTTTAAATGTGCCTGGTTTGTTCCAAGCGGCCGTCGTATGGGTCCGCTGTCAACGACTGCGATTGATGCGACTGGACTGCTGAAGAAGCAGTGTAGTCGCAGTCGTGTCTGCGACTGATATTTTGTTTGTGTTGTTTTGTGTGGAATGTCTGGTGTTTTTTTTTAATT
>JAHBCN010004964.1:0-59270 GCA_019359885.1 Listronotus oregonensis | reverse complement strand
GTAAAAAAAAAAGGGAAATTTTTGATTTGAAGCATTTTTTTTGGGTTTGTTTTAAAAAAAAATCAAAATAAGGAATTATTTCCCCTTTTAAAGGACAAATGACAAAAAAATGCATATACGCTAATGTCCAGTTATTTTAATCAGTTCTTGCTCTTTTTCAATTTTACTTTTTGCTTTTATTGACTCCATGAAAGCTCGCAAAGAATAAGTTATTTTTTTTTGGTTTATGCCCGCATATACAGGGTAATTGGTAAGTCGAGGCGAAAAATGAAGGCCCAAATTAATTTTTTAATTCTGAATCGAAAACCAAGAATATTTTTTTTGCAAATTTTCCTTCGTTTCCAAGATATTTTACTATAAAGTTTTGGCAAAAAAAAATTGATCACATTGTGGGTGTCGCTAATCTTAGTTGGCGCTTTTAAACTATTACGTCATATGAAATCAAGTTTGACCTTTGTCAAAAATTAGACACTTGTCAATCTGTTATTGAAAAAATTTTAAGAAAATGAAGTTCACTAACGAAGAATACGGTGATATTGTTTATGTATATGGGTATAACATAATAATTATTAAGCATGTGCACCAAAATGTCTAACTTTTGACAACGGTCAAACTTGATTTTTTATGACGTAATAGTTTGAAAGCGCCAACTAAGATTAGCGACACCCACAATGCGATTAATTTTTTTGGCCAAAATTTTATAGTGAAATATCTTGGAAACGAAGGAAAATTTGCAAAAAAAGTATTCTTGGTTTTCGATTCAGAATTAAAAAATTAATTCGGGCCTTCATTTTTCGCCTCGACTTAGCAATCACCTTGTATACATATTATACCTATCCAAACATTATTGTACCACTTTTTAAATAAAATATTATTTCAAACTTGGTATTATATCTTGATCAAATTTGGTATTCGGGGGTTTTTTGGGGCGCTGATCACGAATATGAAAGAAAACGTTTTGTTTTCGAGATATCCATCATCAAACTTAAAAATCAAACATAAAAATCAAACTAACCTCGTTTACACTATACTTCTTTTTGTACACAATTCTTGATTTTTCACACTAAAGTGGCACATAATATTTTATAAACACCCGCTAAAACTTGTTATCATATTTATTTTACATCTTTTTTCAAATAAATTGCAAAGCTTTATTTTCAGATGTCGCGGCCATGTTTACTAAATAAATTCCTTGTGTATAGATGGTTGCAACATTTGAAATTAAGACTTTACCATTAAATGAAAAAAGGCGTAAAATAAATATAAAAACAAGTTTTTTAAAAGGTGTATTGAATACTGTATGCCAATTTAATGTAAAAATCAAGAATTGTGTGCAAAAAGAAGGAAGAAGAGGGAATAAGAGGTTAGTTTGGTTTTCAAGTCTGATGATGGATATCTCGAAAACAAAACGTTACCGCCAAAAATTTCTTTCACATTTGTAATCAGCGCGCCAAAAAACAATTACCAAAAATAAATAGAAAATCCAAATCTTAAAGATTTTGTATTTGCGTATCTTAAAAATGGGTCCGTTTTGAAACTACGTTTATATTATATTTTTGTTTTATTTTGGGCAAGGAATCTCCTATCATGCGATGCCCCATGTTTTTTGAAAAACCCTGTATATTTCTTTGAATCTATATTTAAAATCATATTACGCTATTTTTAGGTAATAGCATAAAACTCTTTAGGCTTCGAGTTAGGTATCAGCTAAATAAATAGACTATTTAATTTTATAGCTCTTTAAAAACGATTCTTAAGAATATAACAATAACCGGAAATGCCAACTAAGCGCCTTTCTATTAAATCTATTTCTGTCTAGTCTTGTGCAATCGGGAAAAGATATTCTTTTAAATTTATTTCAATTGTCAGCAAATTTGTAGTTTAAAGGCATTTTAAAGTGAACGTGAAATAATAACAGTAACGTCTGTAAATGATTGTTTGCTGTTCTTGGCCTTATGTAATAAATGGAGCCATTTAAAAGTCTACACGTGATGCTCTAGATTTTATTTTAGCTTGTGACACGTTATAATCTATTTATATTTACGTAAGACAATTTTAAAAATTTTACTTAAAAATTAAAGTTTATTTACGCGTAGCTGTAGTAGTTTTGGCTGGTATAAAGTTGGGACCAGTACTTTTAGGTTTGTATAAATGGACCCTACTAATATAATACCTTTTTATACAGAAAAACAACGCTGTTATACCCATAAACTAGAAACAATGACCATAGAAAACGGATGAATGCAGCGAAAATCATAATAACCCTTTAACGGGCAACGGACAAATCAAGCGTGCGCGTGCGCAGTAAGATTTTACGAATATATAAAAAGAATATGTTAGATAGGTTTTCTTTTATTGGACATAATATCCTGACCTATATTAAAAATATTTAAACTGCAGTTTTGGTATGTTCTATTTTGAGTTTATATTCGTATCCTACAAGGAAGTTTGAAGGTTTCTGGAAGTCCAATGCTGTAGAACCAAATTTTACACGCTTGCAGAGCAGCGAGGAAACGGGAAAAGGCCCTGCGAAGTTTGCGCAATGAAGTCGGTTCAGGTCGGGACTTCCATAATTCTTTGTTACAATGTATAAATTAGACATTATTAAATTTAAAGAAACTATACTTTTACCGTTTTGTTTTTTTTTGCACAACACTGATGGTTGAAAATATGTAATTTGCTTGGAAGGGTTGATGAGACGGCGACGGGTATAGTTTCACACGCGCCTCGCCGTCGCATCCGAAAACCGGACTCCGGTTCTGTCCAAAGCATAATATGTTGCCTGGCTTCACACTGATTAATCAGTATGTAGGTTGGCAATACATTACAAAATTTCGTGGAATTTTGTTACTGCGCAAAATCATAAGGGATTTTTTATGACAGTTATTTTTATAGTGAGCCGGACATTTTTAAACAAATAGGTCATAGTATTGGGCTTCCATAAACCTTCAAACTTTCTTGGTATTCTACAAAATTGTCTACACTCTTAATCAGATTGGGTACTGTTTTCAGTAACTTTTTACTTACCAGGCCCATCGCCCGGTAAGTGAAAAAGTCAGTTTTCCGCAGAAAAACCTCATTTTGGCCTTATAACAGCACATAAGACTGCACAAAATGTTTTTGCTTAAAATTTTTTGTTTTTTTTTTAACTGGTTATACCTAAACTGAATAGTTTTATTATAAAACACTTATTATTTTATAGAATATATTTATTATCATGATTATTCGGTCATTATTTTTAATAAAAAATACCTTAAGAATATCTTGTTTTTAAATTCAATACAAGTCATCGTAATTATCTTGATACCCACTATATATTGATATAAGAAGGATGCTTAAAACAACTGACAAAAGCCAATTTTACTATTTAAATTTTAGGAATTTTAAAAGGCGTTTTTTTAAGACAGTGTAAATAATCGCAAAATTAGTTTTTTATGTAAAATAATGAGTATTTTACATAATACCAATTGGCTTTGGTGTAACTAGTTTTAGAAAAAAGCAATTTTAGGTAGAAAATATGGTAGTTTTAGGGTTGGAGCAAAGTTTGGCCTCGTAACTTAAAAATTAGGAGTGTCCGCAACAGATTAACATAGATCGTCACAAAAAAACTCCTAAACGGCATATATTATTAATATCGCCGATATGCCAATAACTAAAAAATAACTTGTTTTTCTTATACCAAGTTGCAACCTTAAAATTAACCCAATGGTATAATCAATCTCAAAAAAAAAATAAAATCAAATATGTTTCTGTTTATTTTTAACTTATTTAAATATAGACCGAGGAACTAGACATACAACGTAACGAAATCGCTTTTACCATTTTATTTTAAAAAAAAAATCACAACACACAATTTTAAAAAATACCTGAAAGTAATCAGTGATTTGGAGCCTTAAATTTAGTTTTTAAATCACTGCGCTAACAAACGACCACCAAACGTTTTTAACACTATATATGATTTTAACTTATTAAAAATTTTAAAACGGCCGAGTGATGATCGCGTTTTTAAATTTAGCAATCCTTAGAAATTGTTAAAAGTTAACAACGGTTTAAAATTTTTTAACAAAACGTCATTGTCAGTGTTATTCAATGATTTTAGTGGGGGCAACCTGCCCTCTGACATTTTGTTAAACATTCTAAACCGTTGAATTTTTAAAAATTTGTGTTAACAACGGTTTAGAATGTTTAACAAAATGTCGGTTTTTGATAGGTTGCCTCCTAAAATCATTGAATAACACTGACAATGACGTTTTGTTAAACATTCTAAACCATTGTTAGCTTTTAACAATTGTTAAGTACATTGCTAAATTTAACAACGCGATTATCACTCGGCCGTAAGTGTTGTGGAAACAGCGCTTGAGCATGTTTCGCAATTTTAACAGTGTGGGGTTAAAAGTTACTGTACAATATTTCTATTGGTACTACGTTTTAGCTTTAAAATATTGAGTAAACCACTTAAAGTTGTAACGAATTTCAATGCTCTCCGGCGGACTGTGATCAAGCGAGATTTTATAATAAGGATTGAATGCTGGTGGATAGTAACGCAAGAATTTAGTTTTGCAATAGGATATTACTTTGGGACACGAATAGCGCATATAGATGCTTTTAGCAGGAATCGTAAACGAAGCTCAGAAGATTTCATAAACTTATATTTTGACATATTTAATAGAAATTATTTTCTAACTGAACAACTTTAAATAAGGTAGTTTTAATAGATTTAACTAAAAGGAAGAATCTTTGATTTACGAAGGGTATGAAGAGAAGAATGGACGGATCATATAGGTAGTTCCTATGCATTTTATATTAAATTTATTTTATTAGAATAACAAATATATACAAAGTAATCCAAATTAAATGTCTTTAGTAAAAAATAAAACATTATTTAAACTAAAATACTAATAGCATTTTTTACGCCCTTTAAGAGTGCAAAATTCAAAAAAACAAATAGTCGTGTTTTTAGGTTTCATAGTAAAATAGTTTTTTTTTTTTTTAAAAAAACACCTTGTATATTGTATTACCATAAAAAAGATCTTTTCAGCCACTTTTAAAAAAAATCATATTTGACATATCTATCTCTAATAGTTTCGAATATATGGGCTTACTGCTTACAGCTTACTTGTGTAAATTTAATGAAAACTAAAAATCGTTTTCCCAAATTGGGTAGCTATATTTTCGAAACTATAAAAGATTGGCATATCAATTCTGATATTTTTTAGGGATTTTGGTAATTGTTTTAAAAGTTGTCTCCTCTCCGATTTTGACCAAATTTTTTGGGGGGGGCATTTAAAAAATAAAAAAATATTTTTTTTAAACTTTTCATTTTCGAGATATTTACTTTAAAATTTTAATAAACAAACCAAAATTTTTTTTTTTTAATTTCCCTTTTTTTTTGTACACAATTCTTTATTTTTACACAAAAGGGGCATACAATATTTTATAAACACCTTTTAAAACCTTGTTTTTTAATTTATTTTATACCATTTTTACACTAAATTGCGAACTTTCAAGTTATTATAAAATCCCTAGTGTATACATGGTTGCGGCCACGTTGCGGTGTAAAAGTGGAATGAAAAAAAGTGTAAAAAAATTATAAAAACAAGTTTGTAAAAGATGTTTGTGAAATATTGTTTGTCAATTTAGTGTAAAAATCAAGAATTCTGTGCAAAAAAAAGGAGGAATATTTTAAATAAGGTTAGTTTGATTTTCAACTTTGATGATGAATATTTGGAAAACAAAACGTTGCCAAAAAAATATTTTTTTTCAAATTCGTAATCAGCGCCTCAAAAAAACCCCGTCTACCAAATTTGGTCAAAATCGGAGAGGAGGCTTTCGAGACAATTACCGGGATTTTTATTGATGATACAATATACAGGATATCTATCTAAAGAAATAATTAAAATCGGTTACCGAATCAAAATCTTAAGAATTGCAAAAAAAAAAGAAAAGTTAAGGAAGGTATAAATTTACAATTTTCATCCGGTACACGTAACCTTATTATTTTAGTTGGAGTTTCATAGCCTCATAAATTTTTATCCTCGTAGAAAAGTTTCTTTAAAGGTTTGTTGGTTTAAATTTGATGCCTTACCAAAAACAATTAAAAACACTGAAGTTTTCATTAATAAAATAATAATTTACTTTCAAAACCAAAAACATTGTTTTCGGTTTTTTTTTTTTTTTTTATTCCTAAATGTTGTAAAAAATACTGGTTTGCTAATTTAAACGATTTTGTTTTTTGACTTATAGTTACTAATAGAAGACACTTAATTTTGATAATCCTATATTCGTACACATTAAAATTACAATGTAGTATATTTTAACTTATTTAAACCGGACCATACTTTAAAAAAGTTTTTTTTTTAAACTTTTATTGCTATTATTATTATTTTAACTAAAGCAGTATGTGGTAAAATAAAATAAAACAATACACAAAAAGCACAAGCGATAGCCAGAAATATTAAAAAAAGTATGATTTTTTACGGCTCATCGAAAGGGTATCGCCAAATTGTTTTACAGCTCAATTATTTGTTTGCTTTAGCTTACTAGGGGAATATTCGAATTATCATTCAACTCGATACCTCGTATAAAGCGAAAATCTAAATCATTCAAATATTTGCATTACTGGTTCGGGGTGTATACAAAATAAACAATTAAAACTGTTCATTATTTGTTTTACCATGAAACGCAAATTTTAAATTGATATCTGAAAAACGGATTTTTTATTTACAACTGAACAAAAACCGTAATTTTACACCTGACAAAGAGGTGAATTTTTTTAGGTTTCGTTAAAGGTACCCTTGTGTAATTTTAAAATCTGAAAAAAAAAATTATATATATATATATATATATATATATATATATATATATATATATATATATATATATATATATATATATATATATATATATATATATATATATATATATATATATATATATATATATATATATATATAAAAATTCCCCCAAAATAATAAAAAAAAATTTTATAAAAATAATAAATTTAAAAAATTTTTTCCTTTTTCAAAATTATAATAAAAAATTTATTTAAATTTTTTTTTTTTTTATTAAATAATTTTTAAAAAATTTTATACGGTCAAAATTTGGACGGGGTTTTCTAGGCAAAATTTAAATTTCGCTTTTAAAAGTTGTTTTTTTTGAGAAAGTTTAAAAAACTTGTTTTATTCGAACATTTTAGATTTTGACCGTTTTTAAAAATTGTTCTATAACCCACTGAAAATTTTTAAAATCTTAAAGGGCCTTTTGATTTTTTTAAATTAAAAAAAATTTTTTTTAGGAAAATAAATTTGGCCAATTGTTTTTAAACTTTGCATAGTGATAGTCCTAACACGCTGATCAAGGTCTTCTGACACAAAACCCGAAAACGTCCAAACCCCCCCAAAATCACCCTCAAAGATCACTGGGGATTTGGAGACTTTGAGGGTGGTTTTGGGGGTTAGAGGCGTTTTCGGGTTTTGTACCCTGGAAGACCTTTGATCAGCGTGTTAAAAACCCGTCACTATGAAAGTAAAACAATTGGCCAAAATTCATTTTCATAAAAATTGCGAGACCCCAAAAGTGCGTTTATCTCGAGAACGGCTGCTTTTAGAGACTTAAATAAAGTATACATTTTTGATAAAGATGGATTAATAGTAACTTATTTTTTAATAAACAGGTCAATATTCTAAGCTTAAAAAAAGTTACGACATCTAAAACAAGTGAGGTAGGCCGTAGCTGGCACCCTCTAGTAGCAACATTAAAAGCGTGGACGAATTTAAATTTCTCGCCTCAGAAAACCCCGGATCCCAAATTTTGTACCGCTAGGTTATTTGGTTAAAGAAATATTAAGAAAAAACGAAAGCAAAATTAAAAGTTAAACACCCTGTATCTTTGTTATTATCAATATTCGGACAAGGCACCTCCCGTCTTATGTAGCTCATTTACTACTCACTGTAAAATTTTCATATTTTGCAGACGTTACCTTTAACCCACGGTGCATTTCAAGAAAATAATTTTGTTTTAAGTCACAAAAAGTGTGACGTCACGATGGTCATTTTTTAAATGGAATGCTCTGTATTTTTTTTTTTTATTTAGGGACCTTTTGGGGATTTAAATTCCCTAAAATTTTTATCATCGGTTTAGTAATTTCAGAGAAAAAAATAAAATATAAAAAAATGTTTTGACCATTGAATTTAAAAAGAATAAAAAAACCAATGGTGCCTGATACATAGAACTAAACAAGGAATTATTAAGTAACGTAAATTAGCGCTTAGGTCAGGTTGGTTAATTCCAAGTGTAAGGGTGTCCAAAATTTAGTGTCAAACTCTTCAAATTTAAAAAATACTTTATTTTTCTTATTTTAAATATGAGCCCTGATATTTTAGGTCCAGATGCGAATTAAAAAAAAGATTTTTCTAATTTTTTATCGAAATTCCTAACACATTAAAAAATTATTCGTTGAAAACTCATTTTGGCATCTATTTCGATAGTAATATGACCGGATAAAAATGGAGGGTGGCTACGAAAAACAATTTATTGACATAAGAGTTTCCTAATAACTTTAATTATTACCTAGAAATTGGTTAAAGTTACATAAATGTTAGCCAAAATTAAAAATTACGTTTATTTAACATTTAAAGGTTTTTCTTAAATTAATTTAATTTAATTAATAAATAATAATAAGTTACTCGAATTTTTATAATACGTCAAAATAAGATTCGGTTAGTTAAAAAAACTCCAATGAAATAAATTGTTTTTCATAGCCACCTATCATTTTTATTCATGGTATTACTATTAAAATAGATGCCAGAATGAGTTTTTAACGAATAACTTTTAATGTGTTAGAAATTCCGATAGGTTATAATAAGAAAAATGTTTGTTTTTTAATTCTTCATCTAACGACCTAAAAATATAAAGGGGCTTACATTTAAAATAAGAAAAATAAAGTGCTTTCAAATTTGAAAAGTTTGACACTAAATTTTGACACCCTTTACAGTTCGAATTAAAAACATGACCAAGCGACTGATACTGTTACTTAATAAGTTCTTTGTTTAGTTCTATTAATCAAGCACTAATGGTATTTTGATTCTTTTTTAAATTCAAGGGTCAAAACATTTTTGTTATATTTTTTTTTTCTTTGAAATTACTAAACCATGATAACAAATTTTAGAGGAATATAAATGACCCAAATTTCCTAAATAAAAAAATATAGAGCATTCCATTTAAAAAAATGCACCATCGAGACGTCACACTTTTTTGTGACACCCTGTATAACCAAAATTATTTTCCTGAAATATACCGTGGGTTAAAGGTAACGTCTGCAAAATATGAAAATTTTACAGTGAATAATAAATGAGCTACATAAGACGGGAGGTGAGCTGCAGGACCCTGTATATGTTTGGTGCGGAATTTTCAACGGCCGGATAATTGGTCCGTATTTTTATGAAGGGACATTAAATGGAGAAAGGTATTTGAATTTTCTTAGAAATATCCTACCGGAATTCATAGAAGATTCCACTGCATGACTATCGAAATATGTGGTGGCAAATGATGGAGCCCCGCCGCACAACTCAGCTGAAGTATCATTTTATTTGGACAACAAATACGGAGAGAAATGGATAGGGAATCAGGATCCAGTCAGGTGGCCAGCTAGGTCACCGGACCTTTCACCTTTAGACTTCTTCCTATGGGGCCATTTAAAACAAATTGTTTATGCGGAAAAGCCAAACAACTTGGAAGAATTAAAAAACAGAATATCCATTGCCTGCCAAGAAATTCCACGAGAAGTTCTTATAAGCTCCTGTACGACAGAATTTTTGAGAAGATGTCAGTTAGGTCAAATTGAAAGTGGTCATCAATTTGAACCTCTTTTATATAACTTATTGTCATTTTAAATCGCAAAAAGTAAATATCTTCCCATAAATCAAAACAGCTTAAGATAGATATAGGACACAGTACATAAGATTAATGTAGAATTAATAGAGGAGTTTGAAAACTGGAAAATATAAGGGGTGTTGCATTACAAAAATAAAAGTTATATCTATTATCCATTTATGGCACACCCCGTATATGTTATATTTTAAATTCAAGAATCTACTTTTAAAACTAAACACTTTTTATCTGAAATTTTTTTAAGCAACTGTTTTCGAACAAATCGCTGGGTAAATAGGTCTGGGTGACCCTTATATATATATATATATATATATATATATATATATATATATATATATATATATATATATATATATATATATATATATATATATTTTTTTAAAAATATATATATATATATATATATATATATATATATATATATATATATATATATATATATATATATATATATATATATTATATAATATATATATATATATATATATATATATATATATATATATTATATATTTATAAATTTTTTTAAAAATTTTTTTTTTTTAAATTAACTAGAGTCCATGACATCGTTAAAACAACCAATTTTGAGTCAAGGAGGCGTGAAAAATAGTTTAAATTATCTGACGAATTTTTTTGTCTTTTCCAGAAAGGTAAAAAGATTCCAAGATTCAATTTCTAGACATAACTCAATTTTTCAAATGGAACGAAGGTGGCTCGTTGGCATATTTGAAAAGAGCATTTCTTTCTGAATAATTTGATACCCCCACTTGATATTTTAAGTTAAATCAACAATAAAAAAAACAAAAAAATAGGCATAGTAGTTGTTCTTAGCAATTATTAAACATATGCCTTTGGGATTTGATTAAAAAAGTCCATTATTTCGGCAATTATGACGGGGAGGCTTGGGGAAAAAAACAAAAACCTTGATGTTAAACAATGATGTTACATAGTTTAATGTTTTAAAATTTTTTAATTTAAAATTATTCTGTGTATTAAATGGCTTTTTTATTTAAACACCTAAAAAATAATAATTAATAATAAAATAATAAAAATAATAATTATTATTCTTAAAAGCAACAACTACTCTTTTTTTGTTTTTTTTGTGTTGATTTTACTCCAAATATCAAGTGAAGGGGGATAAAATTTTTCAAAAAAAAATCTCTTTGCATGCCACCATCTAAAATTTAAAAAAAAAAGTTATATCTAAAAAAAAATTTTAAAATTTTTTTTCCTTTTTTGGAAAAGATATAAAATATAAAAGATAATTAAAACTATTTTTCACCCTTTTTAACAAAAATTTTTTTAAATATATTTAATTAAATTTTTTAAAAATTTAAAAATTTTTTAAAAAATTAAAATTAATATATTATTTATTTAAATTTTTTTTATAAAAGTTTTTCCCCTTTAAAAAAAGGGTTGATTTTGTTAAAACCAAACCCAAAAAAAATTTTTTTAAATTTTTTAAATTTTTTAAAATTTTTAAAAAATAAATATATAAATATATATATATATATATATATATATATATATATATATATATATATATATATATATATATATATATATATATATATATATATATATATATATATATATATATATATATATATAAAATATAAATATATATATATATATATATATATATATATATATATATTTTTTTGGGGACATTACTAAATAAAATTTAAAATTTTAAAATTAACAAAAAAAAAATTTTTATTTTTTTCTGTTGACTTAAAAGCATTTCAGTTAAAATAACAGAGTAAGGATAAGATAGATATGAAATAAACCTACCTAAAATAAATAAAATTAGGCTAGTTAAAAAAAAATATTTAGAACGAAGCTGCAAAAAAGTATTTAATAAAAATACTGCTTCAGTTATTTAAAAATGTTTTTAATTGGATTTCCAGAACAATGGTAAATCATACATAATGAAATTAAATAAATTAAAATAATAACATTTTTAAGTAACTAAAATTTTGTGTATTATATATTTTTAATTTATTTTTAAAAACCCAATATTTAAAATATTCAAAACTTTTAATACACGGAAGTAGACACTAAAGGACAAGCTTCTAAAATATATTATTTTTGACAAAAATATCTTAAACTTAAAATTAAAAGTTATTTGTTTTTTAACATAATAAGTTGCCTTAAAAGATATAAAAAAATTTCAGTTTATTTTAATATATATTTTTTTTATGTTATGAGCACCAATAATAATTTACTATTATTATTAAACCGTTAATTCTTTTAGTACAAAACGAAAAATTTTTCCAAAATTTAAGTGGAACAAATTAAAAAATATAAATATCCTGCATTAACTATCAAATGCTGTTTAAAACACCCTTATATTAATCGTATTTTATAGAGCAACTGTATTTAATAGTTATTTATGCAACTAGTAGTAGTAGGAAAAGTTTCTAAAGTAGACATGGTTAGTTACGCAAATACACAACTTTGCCATAATTTAACCGACTTTGTATCTCTTACAGTTTCTGAGATCCCCATGCACGCACTCGAATCTGTGGCACCCTGTATAGCCTATTATTATTAAAAATGTTAAGAAGAAAGAGTTTTTCATACACAATATTATTGTACAAAATCTATTTTTAATTCCAATATTGACAGTAAATAGTAAATAATTTATTATTTATATCAACCCGAATAAAAATAATTCATCAATCAATAACAGAAGTCAACAATGACATAAATCAATTTTGCTATTAACTCAATCACTTTATTCAGTCGTCAGACATTAATATGATTGATTTTATATCAAAATAAACAGTGTAATAAAGTCACAAACAAATAAAACCTAGCGGATTTGTTTATATTTGATTGACAACATAAATATTTGAAATGTATGATAATATTTATTTTCTACAGCTTTGATCCTAATTAAATAACAAATATTCTGACAAAAAGGTACATTTTACCGCAAAAAGTTGACCGAAATCTTGTACTAACTTTAGTTATTAAGGAACATCAAAGTGATATTTTGATTTATAATATATTTTTCGATAAGCTTGATGGCGCCCATTTTAATACTTTTTTACTCTAGCATGCTGCATTGATTACAGTGTTTTGCATGAAAATCTTTTTTGCCAATCTAATGTGTTATTTTTATAATTTTTAACCCATAAAATCCTAACACTGACTTGTAAATTACTTATTAGTTAATTAACAACTGTTCATTAACTCTTTGAAGAAAATTCTAGAGGCAGTTTTATTATTAAATAGAAACGTAAAACCATATATTACCGTGTTTACATGAGCATACTACTTCGGGGCATAATAAGGAAAATGATAAAATTAATATATGTGTCGAGCTAAAAGTTGTTGCATATCTTACAGGACTGAAGAGTAACTACCTTAGATATTGTTGTTAGGAATGGGACAGCAGAGTCAGAAACCCACGTTATCCCGTTAAAAAATGGTTTTTAGGGGTTCAAAAAACATTATACGGCCCCAAAAAAAATGAACCCCGGGGGCAGCAAAAAATGTGGCAACATCCAAAAAGGAATTATTTTAGATGTAGATTAAAAAATTTTTTTAACCCTTTCGAAATGTTAGGGTTGCAACATGTCACTTAGGTTTTTTTCATTTTCATTTTGAATTCTTCCCTGACAATTTCGGTGCAGTATCAGATAAACATGGCGGAAGATGTCACTAGCAAATTGCTTAAATGAAGAAGTGTAATAGTAAAAAAAAAGGGCCCCCAAACAAGTAACGAGACTACTGTTGTACCCACAAACGTGAAACAGATTCCTTTTAATACAAGAGAAAAAAGGCGACAACTATTTTTTTTTATTGGTTTATACTTGTTTAGAGATCTGTCAGGTAGGAATTTGTAGCTAATTTGTTGCTTATT
Organism: Listronotus oregonensis; assembly: GCA_019359885.1. Taxonomy (NCBI): domain Eukaryota; kingdom Metazoa; phylum Arthropoda; class Insecta; order Coleoptera; family Curculionidae; genus Listronotus; species Listronotus oregonensis. Next base: position 45,508 of record JAHBCN010004964.1, on the reverse strand, counting down.
AGTTGCTAAAATGAGTATTGTGTTGCTTAAGCCGATTTGTAAAAATCGAAATTACTGCTATATTGATATGAAGATAGCAGGAATTTTTGATACACTATTAATTACCTGTCGAGTGTATCACACGATTTTGTTGCTAATTAGTTGCTATAAATTAGCGATATCAAAATATTTATTTTTCATCACGTTATCAACTGCTGTGATTTGGTTGCTGTGCTGTGCTCTTATAGTACAAGCAACAAAATAGTTTCTAATGATCCACCGATATTTTTTATATTATTTGAATTTTCCGTTACATGCTAATTTGGGTCAGCAAGTTTTCACATCCTAAATATAATTTGGAAAAATAAAAAGCCGCTTTAACTAACCAGAACTAACCATGACCGAACAGAAATGAGGGCATATAAATTTGTCTAAAAGGTCGGTCATGGTTAGTTCTGGTTAGTTAAAGCGTCTTTTTATTTTTTCCAATTTTATTTTAGACATAAAAATGCGGGGACCTATTAGAAAAGACCCCGATTTGGCAGCATTGCACGCTTTCATATAGATATTTAAATTTACTGGTACTATAGGAGCAATTAAGTACTGGCCTGCACAGCAACAAAATCACTACCATTGATAAGTGGTGAAAAATGAAATTCGAGGTAGCATGTAACGAAAAAATTGAAAAATATAAAAAATATCGGTAGATCACTAGAAACTCTTGTGTTGCTTGTATTATAAGAGCAATTGAGTGCTTGCCTGTAGAGCAACAAAATCACTACCGTTGATAACGTGGTAAAAAATAAAGATAAAAGTAGCATGTTTAAAAAAAAAATGAAAATATTATAATCTTTTGATATTACTAATTAGCAACAAAATCGTGTGATACAGTCGACAGGTAATTAACGATTTATCAAAAATTTCTGCTATCTTGATTAACTAATTAGCAACAAATGAGCTACAAATTTCAGTGATTTTTTTTCATAAAAATGCATTTAGTTGCTTCTTTAAAAAAAAATGTGGGTGGTAGGTATAACATAAGCTCACATTTAAATTTATCACATTAAAGTAAATACAAACTCTCCGGACTACTCCTCGCGTCCGCTTGGTCAGTAATCTTCGGCCAAATTCATTTGCCTCAGTAAACGAAGGGATCCAAGGACAACAGATTTTTGCATTTTCATTACCAGTTTTTTGGGTGAATGTTGACATGCGGGAACACACTTTAGCTCCCCAACACATTTACCTTCATGCCTCTCAAAACGCCGACAATCAGGACAACCAATCGCACGTTATACTCCGGATAGAGCCTGCGAAGTTCGCCAAGAAGATCCTGAGGTTTGGCTCGTTTCTCCCGTTCCTTTATATCGATGTTAGTTTTCGCTGGGGCGGAGAACTCAATCACATACATAGAGTTATTTCTTTTATCAAGGAGAACGATATCAGGTTTATTGGCGTGAATTTGATGCGTAGTTGGAAATGCATAATTCCAATATATACGACAGTTGTCATTTTTCACTAGTGCCTCGATATCGCTGGAAGCAAATGTCAGAATTGCTGTTTCATTAATGCCGTAATATTATCTAAGGTGATAATAAGGTACCCCAAGCGCATCGTTATGTCGGTGGATGTAACCACTAACAGCTTGCACTGGACAAGCTGACAATAAGTGCATAAGTGTTTTGGGTTGCTGTCAACAGGCTCGACAAGCAGCATCAGGAATGTTAGAAAACTGACTTCGGTATACCAATTTTTATTATTCTTTTATTTTTTTTTCATAATGATTATTTTATTGAAAATTAAAATACATATTTTTTAATATATTAATAATAATTCACTACATACCAAATAACAATATTCTAAAATTAAATAAATAACTTAATCTATATTTAAAAATTATAAATTTCATCAAGTCCTAGGTCTTCCTGGATTGTTCCTAGTACCGATGCTGCATTACCCCGTTGCACAGCTAAACCAATTCTTTGGATAATGAAACTTCGAGATTTTTTGCATTGTATTTTTTGCAAATTTCATTAATAAAACCCTTAGCCTCATCACCCAAAGGACCAAAAGTTTCAACAGCAATGTATTTATCACCCCATCCTGACATGCTAGTAAGAAATCCTCGGTCTCAGACTTAAGCTTAGCAGATTTTAAAAACCCAAACGTGAGGTTTCAAGATAAATTAAGTTTTTCTATGTTTCGGTAAAATACTCCGTGTTACGGCTTATTAATGATGATCTTCTAAGAGCATCTGTTATTCTGCTCTTTTACCTGCAGTTCTTACGGCTTTAGACTCAAGTTTTACAAGTGATTGGTCTTCGTTTGGATCTATTGCAAATCTGAGACCAAATTTTTCCGCTGCCTTAAATAGAAATGCTTAGCTATTTCGTGTGCTCTTACTAGTTGCATCAATGGATCAGTACTATTGGCAAATTGACAAGCAAGATTCAAGCACGACCTCCATGGTGGCGTAGGAGGTAAATACGGGATGCTAATGAGCGCGGATGAATGCTACGGTAAAGATGCATCATTTTTCGTGTGCTGATGTCCAGCTCGCGCAGTTCCTCTCGCGTTCACTTAACATACTTATTATTATTTGATACGGTAGCGCTGTATTTTGTTAATTTTAACCATTAGCCTTCCCAATCTATAGCTTACAACGACTTCTTAAGCATGCAAAAGTGTGGTAACAAAATCACAAACACGCCTCATTATTCTGGAATTTACATACTTTAGGAGACTTAGCACATTTAGGCCTGATACTTTTATTTACGGATAAAATTATTTTCCGGATAATTTTCATAATAAAAATTGTGGTGACAATGGTAGCCATGAAAATTATTTTGACAATAAATTTATACGTTAATGAAAGTACCAGGCCTTAAACTAATTAAAATTAATAAATTCTCACTAAAATACCTGATTGTTATGTACTTAAAAGGACTAACGGGTTTAAACAGAATATCTTGTATTATCTTACCGAATATTTACACATAATATTATCCCACAACTTCTAACAATCCGCGTACAATTGAGAATTAATTGTTTGGTATTTTCCGACAGTGTCGCTTTCCTGCAATCTTAAACAATATAATGCATTAGTAACAGTGTCCCAATTTGACTGTACTGTGTCTGATAATGCATTATTGATGTTGCTGCACTTGCATAACAAATAACTTCGGCTTCGAGTGTCCAGAAGTTATCTTCAAGGATTGTTCTAAGTTAATTCGTAACTAAACTGATTTGGTAATTATCCTACCAGGGATAAGAACAAAAACTAATTTAGTTGTTATCTTGTCGCTGATAAGGGACAAACTTTTCTTTGGAAAGAGTGTAATAAGGAAAATACAAATTTAAATTGTATAACAATGTGTTTAACTTAAATCTTTAAATAGAAACGCTTTAGAAAGGCGTATATACTGGAATATTTTTTTAAAATACCTTTTAGTGTTACTCTTAAATTAAGTTTTATAAATAAACAAAAAAACTGTTGGTTGTAAATATTTATAATATGAATACATTGATAAAATTTATATCGGTGGGGTAAAAGCTAATTAAAATGTTTATTATTATGTTTAAAACTAGAAGACCAAGCCTTATTTATTTTTTATTGGAAGTACGAAGTCCGGAAAATTTGTTTAATATACAAAGTTTTAAAAAAATTATTTTTTTTTACTTTTATCGCTTCTAACTTTTCAAATGTTGGTCTTGGAGAAAAATTATAAAAAGGAAAAAAAATATTTATTTCTTCTACCAGACAGGATTGGTTAGAAACCACAAAATGCGCAATGCTTGTTACAAAGAAGCAATACACAAAAAACAAACGCCAAAAAAGCGTCTTTTTTGCGTGTTATTTTTTTTATTCTTTGGATTTTTCTGAGAAGCACCAAATTCGGCCACAAAAAACACCATATCGTAATAAAACAACACGTTAATTTTAGTTCGATAGTTTTTGCCTAATAACTTGACAATTCAATTTCGTTTGAAAAAAATTGACAATTTTGCAAATTGAGAAGTTTGACTTTAGACATTTGATATTTTTGCATATACTTAAGATCTTAGATTTTAAAGATTAAAAAAATAAAACTCGTATTATTTGGGCGTCCGCGTCCCGTCCTGAGTAAGTGTTTAAAGTTATAAAAATTAGTAATTGTTTAGAATCGCGACTTTACCTATTTTTGGCTATGAAAAATCAAGGAATAGAAATATTGACATGTTTTTTTATTTTATTTTATTTTACGGCGCATTTACAAATCTTTTAAGAAAAATCAAAAATAATTTTTTGGGTTTAATTTTTATTTTAAAGATAATAAAAAATGGGTATTTTTAAGTTATTCGTCAATGAAATGCATCCATTTAAGTTTTTTTTATTTGTTTCATATTTGACGTGTAAAGACAAGTAATTAAAAAAAATAATAAAATTTTTGGATTTTTCAAAAAAAAATTAAAAGTTTCACCTTTTTTTCAATATTTTATTTTAAATGAACTTTACGAATAAAAATATTTAAAAACTAAAAAAATAATTTGGTAATTTTGCAATTTTTAAAAATTATAAAAAATGAAAAATAAATATTTTGAAACATATTTTTCGGGCTGTTCTATTTTTAATAAACATTAAAAAAACATAAGTTTTTAAGAAAAAAATTATTACATAAAAATTTCAGAAAAAAAAAAAAAAAATGATTTGAAATTACTTTAAGAAAATTAAATTATTAAAAAAGTGTTTAGTTATATTCTTCAATGCACCGAATAATAGAATATTAAAAAAAAAACTAGTCGAAAACTCAATTTTTCTAATTTCAATTAACAAAAAATTTTGTTTATAAACAAAATTACTATTTTCACGATAAAGGCAGCCAAAGTTGACAAAAATAAATATTAACTTTTTGGTCAAGGTTCAAAGAAAATAATAATCTATTTTTTTTCTTTCTTAAATAAAATATAATCATTTTAAAACAAAAAATATATCATTTTTTAAACAAAAATTGTTTACATAACTATTGCTTGCAGCAATTGTTTATTTTTAAAAATCGCTGAGGTTGCTCAAATATTTCGATTTAAATTTAAAAAAAAAAGTTTAAAAGCTCTAGATCTTAAGTACATGTGAAATAAAAATTAAATGTCTAGATTCAATATTCTGGTCCCACTCATTTTTTAAACAACATTGGGTTGCAAAATTATTGTACAAAAACTATTAACGGATTTTAACGAAATTTGGCGCAATGTTTTACCATGGCATGAAGTTTTATCTGGCCGAATTTAAAGGTCCTTAAAAAAATCGTAGAATCCAAAAATTCCTTAAAATTGGTTATTGTTATTTTGCAACAAGCTTAATATATTTTGCGATTTTTAACCAATTCTATCTTGTAGGAAATTAAGTTTAGAAACTTTTCTTTCCCTACAATTTTTGCTACGACCAACCCTTACAAAGATACGGGTGACTTAAATTAAAAAGGTTTATTTTTTGATTTTTTTACATTTTGAGTGTTTAGCTAATATTTCAAACCTTGCTGAGAAAAAGCATATTCCGATTTTTGGTATATACATCTCTTTGAAGGCTTTCCAGCAAAAACATGCCTGCCGCCTCGTAAATCCAACAACTCTTGTTTTTATACAACAAGAAACCATTTTTAAAATAAAACTAATATAATATTATTACTTATTGCCTAATGCCGTTAAAGTAAATTGTATATAGTTATTTTTAAAAGGTAGTTTTTTACTAAAAAAAATAACAATTTGTAATTTGAGTATTTTCAAAATGCAGGTCTTATTATTATTTAATTTTGCACATTTATAAGAAAATATTTATTTTTAATTTAGATCTAATTTTAAATAATTTCAAAGCATTTTGTAATACCAAATTTTACTACCAAAACACTATTAATAAGTTTTTCTGTCATTATTACCCAAAGAACACATTTACTTAAATGGTATAAAACCTATTACTTTCAATAGATTTTAGGACTTATTATTTTGTCGGAAAACCATATGGTTTTTATTTCAAGTTTTTCTACAAACCTTTCACAGATATATATCGCTAAGAAGTTATTATATACAATATAATATTATTCATGTACAATAATTTTTTATCAAAGCCAAGAATGTTTTATTAATGGTCGGTGAGCTTTAATAAAAAGTCAGTTGAAGTCTAATAAAGGCTTAAAAAAAGCCTTTGATGTAGAACTGTGTGGTTTAGTTTTTATTTAAATAAAAGATAAAGTTATTGTTTGAGTTTACAAAAAAATAACAGTAAACAGAAAAAATATTTTACAGATTTATTTAACTTTAAAAAAGTACTAAAGCAGCAGCGTTATTTCGTTAATAGAAAATACGCAGAACTTTATAATGTTTGTTGTTTTTAAATAAATATACAAGATGTTTAAATAAAAAAATATACTCTTTCAAGTGATACTTCTTTAAGAAAATAATGCGTAGTAGTATTAATTCAATGCTATTTTTTAAACAAAGCAATAGAATATCGATCCCAATATTATTTTTATACATTTTAAAGCTTATGTTTGGCTACATGTCATAATAATCAGTATATGTATTTTGTTTTTATGGAGTCATCTCAGCAGAGCAATATTTGTGGCTTAAATCAAAAAAAATTGCACGAAATGTTTACCTGGTGTATTGTTTTCCGTAGAGTAATATCAATATTTAAAAAAATATATTGTAAACTAAAGTAAAGAGATACGACATAAAATTAAAATTTTTTAACGGCACAACCAATGTATTAGTTTGTTTTTAAAAACATCACTTTTCTTTTGATACGTCTAAGGTTAAAGGATTTTGTATTTATTTTTGATAGAAACAGAATTAATTTAAATTATTTGGATGTATATTAAAAAATAAAAAAAATTTAATAAATGGCCGAAATGCCAAACACAAAAAACAATATTTTGTCAAAGTCTAGCGTCTATTACTTCTTTCAAACATGGTATTTTCGCACAGATTTAAATCAGGAAATAGTTTATTTAAATTAACACTAAACGCAACACCCTAATAAGATACTGACTTTTAAGATTTTGACATTTCCGATATTTATTTTATATTCTTTCTTTTTTTTTATTTAAAATAGAATTTTCTAATATCAATTAAATTAATTATATTGTTACTTAAAAGAAATAGGATATCTTTCTTATTAAAACAAAATCGCTAGGCAATCAAATATACATCAAAATATTATATTGTAATTAACCTTTTACACTAATGAAAAAATGGTATTAAATTTCGTTTAATTTGCTAAAAATTAGGTGTTTTATTATTTTTTAATTTTAAATCTTTTTATTACTGGCCAGTACGAAGTCTAAGCAAATAATATGTGAAATCATTTAAATTGTGTATCCAATAAAGCTATTGTACAGTTTGTAGTATCATGATTGGAATCATTTTTGGTGGATTTGTGAATATGTAGTTTTGGACTGCCTTTGATACCCACATACTTAGTTTAAACAAGACTCTTGACTTTTTGATACAAAATAATTGGTTAATACACATGAATCACAAGTTAATTGTTTTTAAAATATGGCTTTTCAACGTTTAACAAATTTGGCAACAATCAACGGCTTCATCGCAGCGAGTCGAAGGCCGACGTTTTTTGCATGGTTTTACATATTTAAACTTTTTTTAAAAATATGGTCATTTACATACAAAAAATAAAATTTACTTCTTGCAATTTATTTTTATATTTAATTTGGAATTAAATTCAAGTAAAAAACAATGAATTATTGTTTTGTTTTTATTTGTAATTTAAAAATAATTGTACTTTCCACAAATAGGCTGAATATTTATTTTAAGAGCACAAAGAAAACAGCTTATTTTGCTTTAAGAATAAGATTTTTCGGTTGCACACATCTTGTTTCAAAATTCTTGAACGCTAAAAACGAAATTTATAACATATCGGCATTTTTCCCAATTTAAAAACGGACAAATATCGGGGCCGGTGAACACAATGTACAACTGACTACTCCACGCACATGGGTTCTTAGGTAGCACTGTTGCCAGTTGTTTTTTAAATTTTTAACTGGGAAAATATTTTTTTATTTATTATTTTTTATTTGTAGATCAAAACATTTTAAACTTAGTTTATTTTATTAGCAAATAAATCTCCTGATAAGCGATTAAGACTATAGTTTCCAATTCTGTCAATTTTGTCTAAACGATGTCAAAGTTCGTAACTTTGACATCGTTTAGACAAAAATCTGTCAAGTTTTGACACCTATGTCATATAAACTTTTTGACTTGTTTTAAGCTTCACTATCGCCCATTAAAATCGTAAGCATCATACTTTTTACAGCCTGAATATTTAAAAGTAACCTTTTACCCTATTTGAATATTTTATAAAGAATTTAATTCAAAAGCTTTTTAGCTTTTTGTCAGAGACCTAAGCTGTGGGCATTACTAATTTAATCATTGACTTAATTTTAGCACGATATACTTATTTTAAGAACTTTAAATATTAATATTTATAAGGAAATTTACCAAAATAACTTATGAATAAATATTTTTTGTCCCAAGGTTTTACTATTGCCTCTTTGTAGAGTTTTCAGAAGAATAAATAGTTGCCTAACAGTTTTGGTAGCTTAGAGCAAGAAAACCGCAGAAATTATGACATTTTAAATAAGTACTTTTTAACAAAAAATTTAAACTCCCAAATAAGCAAACAAAGGTACAAAGCTACTTAAAACCATGATGAACAAGATTAAAAATCTAAAAAAATACTTAAAAGTTTTAGTAAGGCACTATAATAATATAAAAATATATTAAGTAATATACAGAGTACTTAAAAAACACAAATTAAAATTTTTCTTTAATTTTTTATCGGGGTTTTTAATTTAAGTGAAACTTAATACAGTTAAAACACTGACTGACATAGACCCCTAAATAGTGTTTATTTTCTACTTTTCTTAAAAATGGGTTTTTAAATTAAATCGCAAGATTTGGAGGTCTTCGAGATAGTTTAATTTTAAACTTGCATGGTACAAATAGAGTAATATTTTATATTAAAGACAAATGTTCCAAGTGCCCACACTTTGCTTAAAGACATGCATTTAATCCTTGCTTCATAAATTTTTTGAAAAAATTAAAATTGCCTATAATTTTAAATTTTACACTTTTTGTACCACGCAAATTAAAATTAGAATATCATAAAAGTCGTTAAAGTTATAAAGCTAATTTACTGCTTTTCAATTGTTAAACTAAGCAGAAAATAAGTATCATAAACCAAATTACTAATAATATTAATACCAAAATAGTTATGATGGAATAATGGTAAAAAAATTAATAAAACTGGTTTTTGAATCACCCTGTAAAATTTAAACTTTACCATAAAAATGAAGTTTTATATTATTAGGTTTTTCATCAGGTTGTTTATAAACATTGGGTATTAAAAAGCACAATATATCATTTAATATTAAACTTCACCCTTTTCAATTACAAAGGAATGCTGGATGTGCAGTGTCTCCCAATAAGACGATTCACAAAAGAAAAAGGATAAATAAGCAATTTCTATTCATAAACGAATGATTCCTAAAGGGTATGGTATATTGTCACTGAATATAAAACGGAAGTAATATTTCTAATTAATAATACTAATGTTTGGGTCTTTCAAAATATGTATTAAGTTAATACAATTGTAGATGTCAGGGTTATTTATTTTAAATTAATAATTTATTTGAATAAATTTAGGCCCATTTCGACGAGAAAGGGTCCTAAAAGCTTGTAAATTTGTTTATTTTCGTTTGAGAAAACATTACTAAAAATAAGTATAGAGAAAAAGTCTCCTTATTAGTCAAATGCGTTAATAACCTTAGTTATTAACTTTATATGCACTACATTTTTTGTTCAGTTGTCATTTTGAAACAATAATTAAGACTTTACAATTTTCTTGCAGTTTTCCATAAAAGGCAACAGAGATTTTAGCAAAGTTCAGTGGTAATTCAAACATCGTACTGTTTATATGAAAATAGTGGCAACTAAACTAGACTTTAAGGCAATATTTATGCAATTATGACGATGCATAAAATTATCTTGGTTTTTAAAAAAATGCCAAAATTTAATCATTTGTTAATATAAATAATAAAATTAAAAGATTTTTATCTTGAGTAATTTTTTCTTCACCAACAATTTTAGTTTAATTAAATAAATGTTTGAAGTTACCGAGTTAAAATAGATTTTTTAAAGCTTTTGTTATTATTTAGAATCAGTAGCGGCTCGTGGTTAATCTTTCGGGAAGGTCATTAGCTAAAATTTCAAATGCATGTGACTTAACTGATTTTTAGTTAAAAAAACAATTTTAGGCATTTTATTTTACACAGACGTTTACTCCAAGGAAAAAACAAGAAAATTAAAAAATAAATGATTTAGCAAGATTATTTTATTTGAAGAATTATTTTTCCATTTATTAAGAAACATAACAATATAACAAATAATATGCATTGGCATCTGTTTAAACAGAAAAATTGCACAACATATTCTAAAAAAATATCTCACAGCCGACAGTAAGTAATATCGCTATGCCAGAGGTATGACGGCAACTTATAGGTTAAAAAAAAGCATATGTATATGATAAAAAATAAAAAGGCTTACTTAACTTACCTAAATAGTCATAAATTTTAGTTTAATCCTTCTGTCTTTGGCACTTGCAAAATGACTGATTACTTCTTCATTGTAATTTACAACATTATTTATAAAGACCTTTTCAATTTTAATACTTAACATGGCCAACGCAGAGAGTCAAACTTCCCCCATTGTGTTGCGTAAAAATGTCTTTATTGTATTTAATGTAGAGAAGCATCTCTCGCTCTCTACAGTTGTCATCGGTAACGTACACAAAATTGTCAAAAAATACACTGTTTCTAAACTTACATTACAAAAATATACACCAACAAAAAATAAATTCCTAAAATTGTATATAATCCGTTCTATAATAACCGTATAACAAACAAACACCTTGAAAAAATGCGAAATTTTCCTCTTCGCGGCTGTTGACCCAGATGATGCGATTACACTGCTTCGAAAAGCAGTTAAAATATCGGCTCCGTTTAAAACAATGCGGTCAATGAAGGCAGGCAGCCCGGTTTTCGGCCAACAAACGAAACCACCGATCTGGAGATCGCTGCGCGAAGCTTGTGGAATCCAGTAATCGATCAACGAGTTTATATGCTTAGAATAATAAAGACAAATTTTAAAGATTAAAAAAATAGTTTTTTTAATTTATATTATTATTATGTTTTTGTTCGGAAATATTAGTCAAAAATATTGGAAGGTCATTGACCAAATGACCTAATAGAGGAGCCGCCACAGTTTAGAATAGTAAAAACCAACATTATCATGGGTGGCTCGGATCTACGGCTTTAAGCATAAATTGTATTTTTTTACATTATCATGGGTGGCTCGGATCTACGGCTTTAAGCATAAATTGTATACTGCAATTTCTATTTAACACATTTTTTAATTATTAATTTTGACAGAAAACAGGTGTGATTTTAACAAGAGAGTGTGTTTGATTTTTTGGTCGACTTCATGGATTCTAAAGGTTAAGATCACCCACTCTGTGTTACAAAAATGGCCTCAAATTGCAGTAAATTAAAATGGTGTTGTGTTACAGAGGCCGTTTTTAAATTTCACTTTATATACTGCGGTCAAGGTCATTGGTTCTCATGGGTTTTCTGAGCTACACCAGCGCCTCCTAGTCAGTGCCACTTTTTGAGCAAAACAGTCAAAAGAGAGGGTGATCCTTACCTCTACAATCTATAGTCAAGTTTAAAGCACAAAGTAATGCCAAACTTAAATTCTAAATATGATTTTTAAGAAAAAAAAATATAATGCGGACTTTTAGAAACACGCTGTAAGTCAAACTTGCGTTATATGTATTTGTCATAGTATCGATTATGAATTAGAGGCGATATTTATCCATCTGCCAACCAAAAAAAAACTATTTTTATTAAATATAGTATGTAAACAAATGTATTGCAAATGGTTGCGTAAAAAATTATGGTCAAGGCTACGATTAATTTATAAAAAAAGATTTTATTTCCTATATAATGTTAATTCCTATTTCTTTTATTTTACATGTTCGGATATACCCTTATTTTTTAAAAATTTATAAATAAATATTTTAATATTTTTTTTAATTTTAATTTCAAAAATATACAAAGGCTTTATTTATAAATTTAAAGAAAACAAATTTAGTAGTATATTAGCAGTCTCATGTCAAATAAAAAAGTAAAAATTGACATTATACAGGAAGTAAAACATTTTTTTTATTAATTTTAGCCTTGACCATAATTTTTTAGTTAACCTCTTTGCAATACATTTGTTACCATGCTGTATTTGATAAAACATAATTTTTCTCCGGTTGGCAGATGGGTAAAGGTCGTTCCTTATTCGGATTTAGACTATCACTATTTACCTAGATGCAAGTTCTGAACATAAATTTAATTTTACCTGGAACACACTTTAAATTTTTTTAATCAGTCTTTTTTTTATTAACACCTAATAGAAACCTTTTAGGCTTAGTAGAATAAACGATTACCTGAACCAAACAATCTCTTTAGAAAATCCCCAATAACATTTAGGTATTGACTTTACGATTTTCCCTTTGAAATCCTCTCTCACTTTCCTGACCTCAGCTGCTCTCAGCTTCTCCACTTACTAAAAGCTCGCTGCCGCCTAATAAATGGAAAACCGTTAAATTATTCTGACAGCTTAAAAAGTTACATTAACGTAAAAGATATACTGGTAACAAGATCAATAGCATTTGAAAATAAATGAACTTTATTTTACTGATAAACTAACCTACATAAGGTTTATCACATTAAAAATCGAGTAGTTTTAAAAATGTTTATTTTATTTTAGTAAAAACTTAATAAAAGATGTGTTTGTATATTGTTGCACATATAAGCACCAAAACATCACTGTGTTACGATTATGGAGGTCTAGAGGAGGGAGTGGAATCACAATGCCTTAAAAACGGGCATTGTAATAATGTAAACTTCAGTTACACTACATAAATTTAAACAGGTTTTGTTAAACAAAAACAATAAAATATAATTTTTTAAAAGTAAAAAGCGTTAGAAATTTCCAAGAGTAATAATAGATATAAAATAACTTTAATTGTGTTATAAATTTATGGGTTTTTTATATACATTAATTATAATTATTAATTATATTATTATGGACGTTTAGCCATTCAGCCCTGGAGGAGAAAATATTCACTCATCACAGATATCAATGGATATTCAAAAGATTAAGCTATATTGCTCTTATCCCTGAGTCAACTTAAATCTAATCTAATCTTATTCCTTTCCCTCTCGCCCAGCATGCTGATTGGTTAGCATGCTGGACGTCATTATACAAGTGCAAATTTAATTTAATTTAAACAAAGGCCGTATTGTAATGCAGCTCTAGTTTAATAAGTAATCTTTACAGATTAGGTTTTTTATTATCGACTAAATTTAACTTGTTTAATTTTCAAATAAAATAGTTTTCTTAAGAAATAAATAACATATTTTCCATCATGCATTGCAGGATTGAAATCTTTACCGTATCCTAACTTGAAGTAAATGTAGCCCAATAAAAAAAGAATAACATAATCCAAATAATCGTTTCGAAGTACGTACATGTACCTATAAAACTTTGTATATTTGTTTGGAAATCCTAATAGATTATCATTTGTGAATATATTGCAATTTCAATAATATTACATACACACGTGTCGAACTAATAACCTCCTTATATATGAGGTAGGAAGAACGACGGTTATCAATTTGACACGTACATAATGTATATGGAACTGCAATATATTCACATATCACGATATTCTATTAAGGCATAATTTTGGGCCAATTTATTTTTAAAATTGATTTTATTTTTTTATTTACCTTTTTTAACGCTAAATAACTTATACCCCGGTCAATCTAGACATTCAAAAGTACATTAATTTATATCAAGCTGAAAGTTAGTAAAATTGTTCAAAACACAATTAAAAATAAAATTTTAAAATTTCTCATTGTTTCGGTAAGTGGAAAAAAATTGACTCGAGGTCAAAGGTTTTTTTTTTAATTATCTTCAAAACGATAAGCTTTATCGTAAAATTGTAATTCATTAAATTATTCATAAAAAGGTATATATATATATATATATATATATATATATATATATATATATATATATATATATATATATATATATATATATATATATATATATTTTATATATATATATATGACTACAATAAGAGATTGTTTTTAGAAATGACTAAAATTTTTTTGCCCTAAATCTATTAATAAAACTGACATCAATGATTTGAGTGAATTTATTCCAATATTTTAAATTTTTAAACACTCAAACTAATCAAAATAATATACTTTAACTCTTTTTTGAACTCCTAATAATACTCTTTCATGAGGGAGGGTCGAGGAACAAGTCACAATTTTTTTTTTCTTTTTTTTCTTCAACATCCACTCATACTTATAAACATCAGCTTGGGTGTATGGTTGACGGACGCATGTGACAGGTTTTTTGCCAGTATCCATATTGCCTGGGTTCAATTCCTAGGTCAGTCCCCCAAATGGTTGAATTGGAAGTACGAATTTTAACGGAGAATCTCCAAAAAAATTTTTCCCCTTATAGATAATATAATTTCATAATTGTTGACATTAGGTAAAAGTTTTTTTCTTTTTTTCTTTGAATTTCAAATATTAATCACATTAGTTACCTTTAATACCTACCAACATGGAGGCAGGGTGTTAGACACATATGTGGTTTTTTTTTGGTTTTTTTCTTTTTTTTTTTTTTTTTTTTTTTTTTTTTTTTTTTTTTTGTTTTAACCTTTTTTTACGTAGGACATTTTTGTGATTATAAATCCTACTTAGATTCACCACTTTTAAGTTACTCAACGCCTATCAATTTTTTTTAAATATCACCGACCAGGTTTTTAACTAACCCTGTTAACTTAAACTGAAATGTTGTGGTCTTTAGCAACAGATTAATATAAAAAACACAACATTCATATTTCTTTTAATAATCATATCAAATTTTACTACCTTCAAACCAGTAAAATTCTGCAAAAAAAAAATTATTTTAACGTAATAATTAACAACATGGAACAATAAGCAATATATTAACAGGAATGCCAACTTTTTTTCATACAATGGGTTATTTTCCGCTTAATGCGAGTAGCAGTAAGTAGATATTGTCATTTTTAAATTTAAAAAAAAAAATTTTCTTTTTGATTGAAAAAGGATAATTTATTTTTAAAGGGGGAAGAATTTTTTTGAATGTTCCTTTTTTTTTTTTTTTGTTTTTTTAATATAAACAAGCCCATTCACTAATTGTACTTCCATTATTGTAGCCCTGAGGAAGAAAATAAATTTTTTAAAAGCTTGGAGTAGCAAAAAAGCATTTTCATTTAACAAGCCCTCTAGGACTGATCCCCCAATAAACTAAATTTGTTGTTTAATAGTCAGTCAAGACTATTTTATATATATATATATATATATATATATATATATATATATATATATATATATATATATATATATATATATATATATATATATATATATTATATATTTTTTTTTTTTTAAAACAACCGTTCCTGAAATATAACGATTAAAAAAGTTGTAAGCGTCATCGTATGCATATGTACGTCACGTATATGCATCCCTGCATATAAGAAAAAAAAATTCCATTTGTGATTGTAACTTACATTTAAAATATAAAATAAACATAAGAAAAACTATGAGAACATCAGGTAAAATGAAACCCAGTCCCTTAATCTATACGCTAGTGTAACCTTGAGACATCTGTCTATTTGTTCAATTGTGTACATTGCTAGTGCTGCTCATCAACATCTTTTTCGGGTATATTACCAAGTTTAAGTGTGGCTTGGTTATCAGCTAGACCCTAAAGATTGGGGTTGGAAGTTGGTCGATAATACATTAGAACTAATTTAGACTTTACTTCCACCTGCGCCGAAAGAACTACTAATCACAATTTTTTGCAACTCTAAAAAGGGATGCAGTGCTAAATATAATTGCAAAAAAGTTAAACTGTTTTGTTCTCTGGCATGCACGAATTGTCAAGGCCGGTCGTGTTCTAATGCTGAATTATCAACAGCAGAGGATTCGTTTGATACTGATGAACAGACATGCGGTACATGGCTATTGACGCAATTCACTTACACCCAGGAAGAAGAAGAACGTCAAGAAGAAGAAGAAGAAAAAGAAGAAAATCACGAAAAAGAACAACATTATATTTGGCGTTAAAAAAAGACACCTAAACTTTTTGTGACGGTATTAAAGCTGCTTTTATAATATTTTTTGATAAAACATATATGCTATTTTTCTTGAATTGGGATAAAATATTTTATAATGTGGTAAACTGTGATTGTATGTATGGGCATATGTGGTTAATAGCTAACTATTTCGTTTTTTTTAATTAGGGAATGACTAGTATCTGTATGCAGCAAATTTAGGCTCGTCGGGATGTGTAAAGCAGTTTGATATTTTAGTGTATTACTACTACTCTTCATAATCTTAACGTACTTAAACTTGAAATATAGCACACTGTAAATTATTTTGGCCCCAATTTTAAATATATTACTTATTTTATTATAACAACAATGTAAAATTAGCTTTTAGACAAACCATTACAAAAGAAATCTCAGTTATTTTTAAAACGATGCCATTTTGATAGGAAATTTTGTTCTCTATAAAAAGAGTTTTTACATATTGTTGCTAAAAATGCATAGATTTTTAAATAATTTGACATTTTTAAAATGATGACAAATTTATCCCGTTAATAAAAATGCAAACTTAAATTTAATAACACTTTGTAATTTTTTTATATTCATGTTATGTTATATTTTTATATTTATGTCATTTCGAGATCCTAATATAACTCAAAGTAAAAAGCGACCACAAAATAGGCAACCACTTATCTAAAACAGTTCTAAATCCCTTTTTACGAAATCCATATCAACAAGGTCTACTCTACTCTTGTTTAAGTATGGACTTTGCGCTTTTCCTTTTAACGGCGTCAATCGTTTCCGTCCTGACTTCAGCTTCACCACTTACTTAAAGCCCGACGTTGCCGGGTAAAAGGATAGCAGCTAATTTATGTCGACAATATAAAAATGTATGATTACATTTGGAAAGAAATATCCTATTTCAACTGTTTATTAAAAAAGCATTTTCTTTATTAATTATATTTGCTTATGCTTAAAAGAAGGAAAGTTGTCGATTTAGAAAGAATAATAATATTTATTTTAACCCTTTTGGAAAATAGAAGAAGTGATAAAAACCAAATTCGTGGAACAATTTTATATAACTGAGGATTTTTTTGTAAAAATTGGTCTAAAAGCTATTTTTATATTGTTATTTTAATAAAATAAATATTATATTTAAAATTGGCCCAAAATATGTTACAATGTGCTATACTGCAAGTTTAAGTACGTTAAGATTGTGTAGAGTAGTAGAGATACACTACAGTATCAAACTGCTTTACACATGCCAACGACGCGCCTAAACTTGCAGCATACAGATACTAGTCATTCCTTAATTACTAAAAGAGAAAAGTTAGCTATTTACCATATATGTCCAATTCAAGAAAATATACCATATATATTTTATTAAAAAATAATATAAAAGCATCTTTTACAACGTCACAAAAAGTTTGGATATGTTTTTTTTTACGCCAAGCATAACGCCCTTAAATAAATCTAAAGTTTATAGATAAGAACATTCACCGAGGTGTACACAGTTTTAGATTAGGATGTTGTATTTTTATTAAGATGAGCGGTCCATTGCGTTTTTAAATAAATACAGCGGTTTAAGTTATTTAGTGTTAAAAAATGTAATTAAAAAAATGAAATCAACTTTAATATCGTAATATGTGAATATATTGCAGTTCCATTAATATTATGTACGTGTCAAATTGATAACCTTCTTTCTTTTGACTTTAAATATAATGAGGTTATTAGTTCAAAACGTGTGTATGTAATATTATTGGAAACACAATATATTTACAAATGATAAACTATTAGGATTTTCAAACAAATATACAAAATTTTATAGGTGTATGTACCTACTTTTTCAAAAATATTATTTAGATTATGCCATTTTTGTATATTGGGAGTAGATAAGCTATGTGTGTTCTCTGGAAAAATACATCATTTTCCCATAAGAAATACATGGGAGAATTTTAAGGTCCGATTTAGATTTTACTTCCGGTCTAGCACCAAGTGCCAAGCGGCCGCTCAGCTAAGTAATGGCCCCGCCCGACGTTGCTTGACTTTAGATTATGGCGCTGACCAAGATTATGAAATACGAACTCATCAGGGGACCTCGAGTAATTTTGGAAATAAATAAAAAAGTCCTCACGAAGCAGGATTTGAACCGTCGTCCTAGTGCTTGAAAACCAATTTCCAATTTAACAATGCTTTATTTGTTACTAATTTAAATTTACAATACATCTTATGACTACAATATATACAACAAGTATATCTTCGCGCTCCTCCTTGTACCTTTTCAGGTTTTGGAGGAGAGAATGCCGGCCAGTGGAACTGGGCGGGGACGACATGGAGCCCGGTCGTAGTCCAAGTTGTTTTTAGTTTTGCAGGAGCAGTCTCTTCCCGGTAGTGACCTTTAAGAGCTGTTTAATGGTTTATTACAGATCGTTTAAAGTTGTTAAGTTTGATTCAGAGCTCTACCACTGAGCCACCAGGGAGTATTAATTATTAAGTTGAAATAAATGTTTAGTGGAAGAGAATTTGGAATTAATTAAATTAAAAAAGAAGTCACCTAGCAGGATTTGAACCGTCGTCCTAGTGCTTCAAAGTATAGAGCTCTACCACTGAGCTATAGGGGAATATTAAATATTAAGGTGAAATGAATGTATAGGATCCTGAGTACACGCCAGCTCACGTGAGTATCATAGTAAAGGAAAAATAGTAGTAATAAGGTCGTTTAACTGTCATTAATAATATTGGTAAACCATGTATGGTTGTATAACGCCTAAAAATTAAGTTATATATATATATATATATATATATATATATATATATATATATATATATATATATATATATATATATATATATATATATATATATATATATATATATATATATATATATATATATATATATATATATATATATATATATATATATATAATATATATATATATATATATATATATATATATATATATATATATATATATATATATATATATATATATTATGATTTATTTTTTAAGTTTTTAAGAAACATATTTTATTTGAAAATTATACAGGTTAAATTTTAAAAGAGAACGGCTTATATAAAAACCGGATGATTTAGTCGATAATAAAAAGCTTTCCCTGAAAATATTATTTATTGAACCAAAGCTGCATAACAATACGGCCTCCGTTTAAGCAATTTTACACTTGTTTATTTTTCTAAGCCCAACTAAGAAGGAGTAAACCACCCAAAACTACTAAAACTTTACCAGATCGGCGTTATTTAATAAGGCACTAATAGTTTTTAATTATTTTTTTGTGAAAAAGGTAAAGTATAAGGTAAGATTTTAGCTCGCACCTTATCTGATACAAGCTTAGGACTTTATTCAATAATATTTGTAGTAATTTTTATGATCTGACAGTTTAAAAGCAGACCTCCTGAAAAATCTGTGCACTCAATACTGCCCTATTAAAAAGTTCTGTGAGGCAAGCGAAACGCGTCTAAGGAATAAGTCACATAAAACTACTATGGTGGACTATGTTTTTTTTATGCACCCCCATGATGGATAACAAATAAGACGCGACAACTAAAAAAAAAAAAGTAAATTAAAATAAAAAAAGATATTTTTTTATAACAAGCTTTTATTTACATGTAATAAAAAGAAAAAAATAAACTTTAATTTTAATAACCCCATCAATTTATTACATTACACAACCTATAGAATATGAAAGCTTGTCGCGAAAGTTACCTATTTTATGAGACAACACATTTTTTTTCTTAAAATTGGTTATATCAAGATCAAGTTACTTGTGTTATTATTGTTTATCTTCATAAATTGTGTAATATAATAAATTAATGGGTTTGGTTTAATGAAAAGTTTATTTTTTTCTTTTTAGTACATGTAAATAAAAGCTTGTTTTAAAAAAAATTTTTTACCATAAATTTATTTAAAAGACCTAATAAAAGCAAATCCCATAAGACGCAACATTTCCATTGGTCACCTTATATGAGTTATTTGGGATTTAAACAATTTAGGACACTGGTTGCGGTCTACATCACTCCTGAAAACCAATCATAAAAAAGATACGGTTCGTTGAAGCAGAAAATGTATAAATGACCCTTACATGTACTTACAGCGCCTCGAAATTAGATTTTTGTTAAGGGTAAAATGTTTTTTCATCGTACGTCGCTGAACATAGGGCTCGTTTACGGTTAAAGCAAAAAGGTTTATACACTTATGTGTGTTTGAAGATATAATACGTTAAAGGACTTTAGGTGACAGCCTATTATATTTATTGTATAATTTTTTATCTTGGGACCGTTCACGAAGACTGAAGGCCTTAGTACTAATGGATGTCTTAAGTGTGGTTAAAAAAGTTTATTTACACGGAACGTAAATATTTGGAGATAAAAAGGAAAAATAAAAAACTTCCGCGTGTAGCTGGTTCCATACTCTCGACTCTCTAGGAATCAAGTTGGGCTGTAAAAGGATGCATAAAAATGCCAGTAGGTGTTGCTCTTTGGGAAGCTGCCTAAGGAGAAATTATACTGGCTAACTCCTTGGAGCGCGCTAAAATTATTTATAAAATATTCCTTAAAGCCCGTGAGTTGGCAAGAGAAGAAAGCTTTTCTGTATGCGTGGGATTATTAAAAAGACGAACAGCTCTTCTTTGAATGGAATCAAGAATGCTAAAAGTTGTACAAGACGTCATTTGCAGACATAAGAACGATGTTTTAAAGAAGGTCTGATTTGAAATACATACAGAGTATACAAATTAGAAAGAGAGAAATTCTTTCTGGTCCGAAATGGAATACCAATACATATTTAGAACTATGTTTATGGGAACTTTTTTTCATAAAAAGTTCAGTAATGTTTAAAGCCTAAGTACTAACGACGGTGGCTGTCTTAAGAGTGGTAAGAGGTAATTCATTAACACTAAACTTAAATGTTTGGAGATTTAAAGAAGAAGGAAAACCCTTTGCAGGCAGTAGATTCTATAGTCTAGGCACTCCGTGGATATACCAAATAAAGTGGGAAGTCCGAAGCCTCATAATTTGGACTGCAAAAGGGAGGTATAAGACTGTCAATACGTGTTGCTTCGTTGGAAGCCTTTAGAGAAGGAGTTATACGGGCTAATTTCGTAAAGCTTTTCTGTAAGTGAGGGATTGTAAATAAGACAAATAGCACTTTTTTAAAATACTTTACAAAAAAATACAATATTTAAACAAATGGTTATAGTTTTTTAATTATCCCCATAATTGTTTTTAAAACAGCTTTTTGTTTTGTTTTAAAAATAACTTTATTGTGAATCATAGGTCAAAAATAATAATATTCGGCCAAAAGGCACTTTTGGCTAAATATTTATTTGTTTTTACAAATATATAGTTTTGACGCTTTACGTAACGCCCTTAATAATCAACGTAAAAAATTATTAATTATTATTATATTTATTTTTCTATGCGGGTTTAAATATATTTTATCTTATTTTTGGTCTTTGAACATGGGTGTTTTAAATAAAGTAAGAGGGAGTTTCTTAACTTGGGACTAGAAGATTTTAAAAAAAGTAGAACACCTGCAAGCAACAGGTTCCACAGCCTAAACTATTTAAAATCGCCTAAAAATTGCTTATAATTAAAAATTGCGCCAAATAGGTTATTTAATTTTAAAAAAATAAAGAACTACCAAAATACTTATTTTTTAATTTAACGTTTCTTTGTTGTTTAACTTTGTAAATAAGTTTTTTATAGTTTCGATTTCTGTGAAGTTAAAACCAAATCCGTACTTTTTAAGCCACCATCTGTCGAATAAGGACGATATTTATGAATTTTGGAACTCGTATGGATTTAAATATGTGAATATTTTTTATTCACCACAAAAAAATCCCTAAAAGAAATTCTATTATTAATATATTAAATCCCAAAGTTTATTTTTTATACCAAATTAACTTATTTGTTATTAAATTTATGCATTGTAAATAAATAAATAATTATCGTAAATTTTTCCCAAGAATTTTTTTTAAGGTCGTAATAATAAAAGGCTATTTGACTGATTTTGAAAAATCGTTTTAAATTATTCTATGGTACATAACAAATAAAATACATTTTATAATTCTGGGAAATCTACTGTATTTTCAAAAAAAACTCAATGTTAAAGTTTAAGTTATAAAATTCGTGCTAAAAACGCAGTCTCTGTAATGGCGTGACGTCATATGCAAGTAAACAAGTTTATTAACGAGTGCAACTACAGTGAAAATTGATAATAATTTCTTAATTTATTGGCTAAAATGGTATATAAATGGTGTGTAGTGCCACAATGTTTGGTACATTATAGCAAACATGTACTTCTCTGAAAACACCACAAAAACTGTTTACATCTGTCCCAACAAATCCTAAAAGGCGAAAAAATTTGTTACAATTAGCTCAAAGAGATCCAAACAGCTTTGTATCGCAATCATTTTTTTGTTGTAAAGATCACTTTAATGTAGTGTACAAATATCCTGCTTTAAATACCTACCGATATATATATATATATATATATATATATATATATATATATATATATATATATATATATATATATATATATATATATATATATATATACAACAATCGTCTTTAGATAACACTTTAAGGTATAACCTAACTTTTGGATTAAAATAATTTTGTTTGTTTTAAAAGTTAAATACCTAGCAAGTTAGTACTTTCTCCTTTTATGCTTAACGGTATTATTATTGAATTGCAGATGGAAATTGATATAATAAATTACACGAAATACAAAATGGGCTTTGCGAAGAATTTACTTTTGGCTACACTCCATAAACATAACCTACAATAAGATTTTGAGAAATACAGAATGATGAACAAGTAAATAAATAAATTTTAAGGGGTACTTACACAGCTGTTTTTACATTTTTGAGTTCTGCAGCATAGGAGTCAGCGTTATTTTTAAAGATACGCACAATCATAAATGCGTCTATCTCAGGGAGGTTTCTGTTATTGGCTTTCACAAAATTTATGTTCATTTTGAGGTATGTAACGGATAATTATGTTACTTAAAATATGTTTTTTATATAAAATGGTCAAGAAACAGTTATTTAGATAGTTAAAGATCAAAACTGAAAACCGAAAACACACAACTAAAGCTTGTGACATTTATTTATTTGGAAGGGAGTCACCAAAGTTGTAACCAATCACAGAGCTTTCCAGTGGCTGAAATAATTTTAAATTTGAATTTTAATACGTATATTTTGTAATATATATATATATATATATATATATATATATATATATATATATATATATATATATATATATATATATATATATATATATATATATATATATATATATATATATATATATATATATATATATATATATATATATATATATATATATATATATATATATATATATATATATATATTTTATATATTACATAATATATATATATATATATTTATATATATATATATATATATATATATATATATATATATATATATATATATATATATATATATATATATATATATTATATATATATATATATATATATATTTTTATTATATATATATATATATTATATATATATATATATATATATATATATATATATATAAATATATATATATATATATATATATATATATATATATATATATATATATATATATATATATATATATATATATATATATATATATATATATGCATATTTTACTTTATATCATAGAGAAATATGGCTTCTTATACTATTACCTGATAGGATGCCCGCAATTTAAAGCTTATTTTCAATGATATCAAATAGGCTATTGTGTTTTTAAAATAGTAATTTTTTACCAGGTTAATTATATTTCCTGTCACCAGAATAATGGCGTCACCTTATTCCAAGAGTTCTGGTAATGTAATTTTATTGTTTGGTCATTAATTGCCTTTTTAGGTGACTGTATACACACTTAAAGATAGTTAGCTTGACCTTAGCTGCATTAGTATTAGTATTTGACTAGACGGCTTAACATTGTGCCTAAAATTATTTATGAAATATTGTTTAAATCCTCTACATTTCTAATCATTTTTAACAGTAATCGCACAATTTTCTAACCTTAAATTAAAATAATTTTGCCAAAGTTTTATCGACACGTGTCTAATAAGAGTTCCAACCTACATACCTTAAAAAGGACAAAACCAATATTCCACCTAAACGAAACTTTTAAAGTTATTCGAATAATTTACCCTCTTTTCCTTTATTCGACCCGATCGAATATTTTTTAAAACTAAGGAAACTGGGGACTGGAGACTAAATTAAAATGTGGTTTTAAACGTTTTTAAGGATTTTTGGTGAGCGTTAAAATATATCGGACGAATTCAAATACCTGTGCGATATTACTTACTGCTAGAACAAATTTTACATAATTATAATAACGTTATTGTAGCATACGTTTGACCAAGTCATTTTTTATAAGTATTGCTACAAGCATATTAAAACATACTCATTTTTTTAAAATGTTTCGTAAAATTACAATTAAATTAGTCTCTTCGGTAGCGTAGTGGTCAGAGTTTCGGCTCGCCACCCCGGCGATCCGGGTTCGATTCCCAGAGCCGGAGAGACACTTTAGGTAGTAGTTATTTAAAATAACGCTGTGGTATGCGTTGTCTTAAAGGTGCTGTAAAATGCAAATTTCATGTTTCGTTTGAAATTGCGGCACCGGAAGTTGTTCCCTCAACATAATAGAAAGAAAAAACCGAAAACCCGGCCTCACGGTACTTTGGTACTTAGTGATCTTCTTTCACAATTAATCCCTTTCATATTTTGCTGACGATGTACCCCTCACTCTATTTAAATTTCTTCCACCGTTAATTTGGAAAACAAGCGAGGTCAATGCAGATATCTCTTTCACAAGACCTTTAAACTTTTTGGATTGAGGAGCCAAAAATTTGTTATTTAATGTCTCGAAGACACACATGACTTGTCGGAAAAGGTCTGCCAATGTTCATCCGTTACATATGAGCGGCCAAGTTCTGCAGAAAAAGAATTGTTTAGTCTTGTCGGCGCTTTTAAGAATAACCTAACTAGCACAAACCTTTAACCTGACTTCAAAAGGTTCCTCTTTCAACCAAAAAGATTTCTCTTTTCCAATCTATATACTTTGTATGTATCCCAAACAGACCCCGAATATTGTTCTTATGTTTGGGGAATGGCGTCCCCCAAATAGCTTTTTGGCCCCTTCAAAAAAGGCCGTTTGTCTTATCTGATCCAGCTTACAGAAAGGTTCCTTCTTTCCCACCGTCGAGCTGTAGGGGATATGTCGCTCTTTTATAGGTATTAGTCTAAGATCCGGCCCTATACGACCTTCACCGAGGTGATTAATGAACGAAACATGTTTTAAATTAAATTTAATACACCAAAAAATTAATAGCAATTGGGTTGGCTAAAAAAATCCTGAACAGGCTATAATAATTTATAATTTCATTTATAATTTATAAATAGCCTACAAATTTATAGAATTTGTTTTCTTACTTTAGTACGATGCGTCAATGGCTAAATCGGTATCACATTTGACCAGCAACACGAACGTCCCGAGTTCGTCTCTACAAAACTCCAAGAACTTTTTTTTACTAAAAACACACTTTTTATACTTACGTTTACCAATAATAATAGTAACTTAATTTATTTATTTTAAATATCTTTTATATTTATATTTAGGGTCTTGGTCAAACTTAGTACAGGAAAAAAAACTAGACTCATTACATTATATTAAAAAGTAACTATGAAAAGAGTGTTTTTAATAAAAAAAGTTCTTGAAGTTTTTTTTTTTTTTTTATCTTGGGACAGTCCACGAAGGCTGATGCCTAAGTACTAACGTACCGTGGGTGTCTTCAGTGTGGTGAGAGGGAGTTTGTTCACACGGGACTTAAATTTTTGGAGATTGGGAGGAGAAGAAAAAACTTCTGCGGGCAGCAGGTTCCATAGTCTTGACACTCTAGGAATAAAGGAACGAAGAAAGCGGGAAGTTCAGGGCCTCTCTAACTGAAATGTAAAAGGATGCATAAAAGTTGCACTACGTGTTGCTCTGTAGGGGGCTGCCAGAGAAGGAATAATACTGGCCAATTCCTCTGAGCAGAAGCCGTGAAAGTACCTATAGAAGAGCGACAGACCCCCTACAGCTCGACGATGGGCAAAAGAGGAGCCTTTCTGTGGCGTTGGATCATTAATAAGACGAACAGCTCTTTTTTGAATGGAGTCAGAATGCTAAGTGTTGTAGGGGACGCCATTCCCCAGACATGAGAACAATATTCCAAAGGGTCTGATTTGGGATACATACAGATGTACAGATTGGAAGAAGAGAAATATTTTCTGGCTCGAAAGAGAATCCAATCTTTGAAGCTACCAAAGCTATGGATGAAATGTGCCTGTGCCAGTTGAGGTTATTCTGAAAAGTAACGCCGACTAGATTAAACGACTCTTTGTTCTGCAGAACTTGGCCGCTCATATGTAAGGGATGAGCATTCGCAGACTTTTTCGCGACAGCGAACATGACTGTTTTGAGGCATTAAACTGAACACGATTTTGGCGCCCCAATCCAAGATAAGTTTGAGGTCTTGTGAAGAGATATCTGCATTGACCTGCGCTTGTTTTCAAAATCAGAGATCACACGGTGGCTTAAGAAATTGAATACTAGAGTGGAGGTACTATCGTCAGCGAAACTATGAATGGGATTGATTGTGGAAGAGGAAGATCGTTAATGTGTAGAAGAAACAGCCTGGGTGCCAGCACTGAGCCCTGGGGCACCCCAGCATTAATTTGGTAGAAGCTGGGGGAATGACCATCTACACTAACTGATATACGTCGATTAGAAAGGAAACTGGAAAGCCAAGAGCAAAGCTTAGGTGGAAGACCGTAAGAAGGAAGTTTGTTAAGAAGCCCATCATGCCAGACCTGATCGAAAGCTTTGGATATGTCGAGAGCAACGATCTGGGATTCACCAAGAAACTCAAGGGACTTGTTCCAGTTGTGTGAGACAAAGGAAAGAAGATCAGCTGTGGATCTACTGTGACGGAATCCATATTGTCTATCATGTAAGATCTTATGTTTTTCCAGATACTTTAAGATTTGGGAATTAATGAATTTTTCCATTACCTTGCAAACAACTGAAAGAAGATATAGGTCTATAGTTAGAAGGAGACTTTTGGATCCTTTTTTGGGGACAGGTTGCACACGTGCAGCTTTCCAACTCTCCGGGAAAATGCCCGTATCGTAAGAGATTCGAAAGAGGCGAGTTAAGATGGGTGCAAGCTCGGGAGCACATTTTTTTAAGACGATTGCTGGTATGCCATTCAGCCCAGACGATTTTTTAGTATTAAGAGAAGAAAGAATACGCTTAATCTGTTTGACTTTAAAAATTATATCGGACATTTTATGAGAAACATGGTCAACTGTTGGAAGAGGAAGATTAATAGGAGGATCAAGCGTAGAATTGGCAGCAAGTTGTTTGGCAAATAGTTCGGCTTTTCCTTTGGAGGTAGAGACAATTCCATCTTCAGAGATTAGGGGTGGAAAAGAATTTGTGCAAAAGTTCTGACTAATATTTTTGGCAAAGGACCAAAAAGCTTTACTGCCATTTGAGCAAGAGAGAACTTTATCTTTTATTCGATTGTTAAAACGGTCTTTTGCATCTGAGATGGTCTGATTATACTGATTTCTTGCTTCGATGCTAGCCTGTCGATTTTCGGGACTGGGGTTTTGCAGAATCGAACTCGGGGACGTGCGTGATGCTAGTCAAACGTAATACCTGTTTAGCTATTTGGGCATCGTGCTGAAATAAACAAAGAAATTCTATTAATTTGCAGACTATTTATGATTTATAAATAAAATTATTAATTTAATATATCCTGTCCAGGATTTTTTCAGCAAACCCATTTTTTATTTATTTTTTAGTGTATTAAATTTCATTTAAAACATGTTTCGTTCATTATTCACCTCGGTGAAGGTCGTATAGGGCCGGATCCTTTACTATATGATTCCTTCTCTGACAACTCCCAACAGAGCAACACGTAGTGCAACTTTTATGCATCCTTTTACAGATCAGTTAGAGAGGCCCCGAACTTCGTTCCTTCATCCCTAGAGTGTTAAGACTATGGAACCTGCTGCCCGCAGAAGTTTTTCCTTTCCCTCCCAATCTAACCACACTTAAGACACCCACGGTACGTTAGTACTTAGGCATAAGCCTTCGTGGACTGTCCCAAGAAAAAAAGTAAAACCTAAATAACAAAAAAAAAACAATGCAAGCAAGGCTGACAATTAAAGAAAATTTCACAATCTTCGTACTTAAGCTAACTAGGACTGGAAAAAAGACCAAACAAAAATTTGTTAAGAATCTAAAGAATCTTATAATAGTTCTTGAAAATATTAAAACCTTTTAAAGTTCTTCTATATCAAGACTTGGTGATAGAGACCGAGGATAATTTATTAATTAAAAAACCCTTTATATTAAAATGTTTTTTTTTTTAATTTTTAACCAGTAAATGACCACAGCATAAGGTCCAAATTAAATTATTTCCAAATATACTAATACTGCCAGGGAACTTTACCTTTGGCCGCAAGTCTTTTCCTTTAAAGAGACACTACAGTATGCTATTGCAATAAACTGTATCGTAAAAACGCATATGCAATGACTAGCTGAAAGTCTGTAGCAAGTGGTCTTAATATAGTACTTGCCGAAAGAAATAGCTTTAATTATTTGCTTGTATGTAAACACTAGGGCAAATTACTTTTCGAGGAGCTGTCGTAGTTTACTACCACGTGCAAACTAAGCTAGCTTTAAAGTGAAAAAGATTTTTTTTTTTTGGTAAGCGGCCATCAGCTTCTTTTCTTTTTATATAAGAGGAAGTGAATTTTAATTTTAAAAGCAAATTAGTTTTTCTTTTGTCTATGTTTAAAATAAATAATCAAATTATGTTTAATTCGGCAGTGTAATGTACCACTTGTTTACACTCTAAGTAAAATAAAAAACGTCATTATAGAAAAATATGTATTACAAATGTAGTTTTGACTTTGAAATCCTAATTGTGTGGCCAAAATATTTTGTAATTTACATAATCCGTGGTTTCGTTTGCTTGATGCTGAGGTAATTTTAGAAAACCCCTAAACCAATTAGCTTACCAACTTTCTTTTTTTAATAATTAATGTACCAGTTTTAACAGATTATTGGGTCATTTATGACATTACGTAACACATTCGGACCAAAAGCTGTCAAAATATTTGAAATATTGAAGTTGATATGAGATTTTTGGTATTATTTCTTCTTTCTTACGAATTTACTAATTTAATTACTGTATGCTTCTGTATATTGTTGCTCTTTTTTTCCCAATGTGTAAATAAGAATTTTTAACTTATGTTATTGTAACTGTAATTGTTGCACATATTTGGACCATGCTAAAACCTAACTTTTATTTAAAGTGCAATAATGCATAAGTTATTCTTTTTTTTGTGCAACATTTATTGTTAAGACAAATAACATATAAAAGCTAAAATTAGCTCGATTGTTATTTAAATAACATTATTTATTTAATGAACAATTGTGAATATATTGTCCATTAGCCAAATATATTGGTAATCACTTTTGTTTTCTCGTGGGTGTTAAACAAATTAAATTATATTTGTGGAAAACATTTATATAGATAGATTGTGTGGCTAAATGTATTTATATTGAAAATAAATGGCTATTTATCCTGAAATTAAATCATCCAAAAGTTATTCACTTATGAAAAATTAATAAACGTATTGCATCATTTCCTATATACGATTAAACAGTCCGTTCATGTTGAGTCCCTTAATTTGTAACATCAGGACACTGTTTCTGTTGCATAATAGTAAGTAAAGTGGCCCTAAAAAAATCTGTTGTATTCAACGGGTCGCGATATACTTCGAAGTACCTGATGTGCATTTTATAAACTAAGGACTTTTTAAATAAATCCAGGGCTTCGATGTCCAGAGCAATAGAATGTCAAAGTCCCCATTAAATATAAGAAGACTTTCCTTAAGGTTGTAAACAATGTAAAAGGCTCGCTTAACCTCTTGCTGAGGGAAACAAACACAACAAAAAATAATCTATTTTTTTTTTTGAAAGAATGTTAATGAACTCAATGTATAAATTTTCCTATGAAGAGCATTAGGGTAAGCAATAGAATGTCGGGTCCACCAGATCTAAGGTTAGTAATTTTAGAAAAAGCCAGGTTCTTGCGAACGTAAACAGATATGCCGCCATGCGGATAAAAAATGTGGAATTTAAGCCTTCTGATATTTTTTCAAATAAAAATTTTCATTTCAGTTGTGGACAACCAGGAACATGCTTTACCCGGAGATCAGACTAAAGACCTATTTTACTTTTGACACATTTGGGTGTGCCATTATTATTAAATTGATATTTAAAATAGAAAACGTAAGAGAAAAAAAGGACAAACTTACTTCTGACGTGAAATGTAAAAGATATTTTTAGATTTTTATCGGATTAAAACTTATAAAAAAAAGTCTAATGTTATTAACCAAAGAGGACTTATTGGAGATTGAAAATTGGACCAAATTTGGTTTAGATATACAGATTTTGCAATCAATGGGGGATAACATTTGAAGATTTTTTGTAAATGTATTTACATTACAACAATAATTTTGTTCTTCCTTAATAAGCAAAGGTAATTTTTGTTTTTTGTTTAATAAACATAATATGTATTTACCTATATTTTGTTTTTTTCTTAATAAGAAATGCATCACAGCAAATGAAAGGTGTAAATGTACATAAAAACCAATCTAAATATGATTATGTAGCAAAAAAAAATGTATATTTTTTTCTTTATAAAAGTTTGTGTAATAAAATAAATTTCCAAATAATGTGGAAGTACGCAAATAAATTTGTAATAGTATTTTAATTTTTAACATTACTTAATAAAATGTAATAACACTGTCTGTGCCCATATTTATATTTAAGTTTAAAATGCCAATAGTTCTGTTATAAAGTTTTGTTTAAAAAAACCAAACACAAAAAGTTTTTTTATTATTGGTGTTACTTATTTTTGAACTTGGTTTATTCTTATTATCACTTAATTTTTTTTAACCAGTGAAACTGTAAATAAATTAATTATATTACTTATTTTATTTTTTAATTATTACTTTTTAAAAAGATTTATTCTTGCTTATGATTTAATCCTTAAATCTCTACCATTCTAACTTTACATTCCATCTTTCGTTAATGCAACTTTTAATTGCCAGGTTACTCTATTAATAAACTCTTTAAAAGAATGCAAATGTTGTTAGGGCTTATAGGTACAAAACAAAAAAGGTATAAAAAATAGTTTTCTTTAAAATAAATTAATTTTTGCTTGCTTTTAATAGCATACTTTTAAGTAAACGTTATTTTTTGTGAAATTAAGCTTAAGTGCATTTTTTATATTTTTAAATATATTTTTTTCATTTTCTAAAGAGTTATGATGCTCATTCTATATGTGTTTCAGTGTCAGCACTTCAAATATGGCTAAAATGGAATGTTAAATTCAACACTATAATTCAATATTTTCCTGTTTGTTTTAGAAGTATCTTTTATTCTATTCGGAAATGCACGTGTCTATATCGGCGCTCGGAAATCCATAATGCATATTTTAAAACTTTTACGCTTTAGTGAGCATGTTCTCCATATGCAGTCGCTTTGCACTTCACCGTTTAATATTAGCACTATCGGTAAATGTAACACTTTACAGGTTTGATTATATTAGCTTTTTACTATGATATGGAAATGTCTGTTTGCATCGGAAAGAATCATTTGCATATTATAGTCCACTCAAAACCGACACAAAACTTTAAAATATTTTTTAAAAATAATCACGCAAAAAAAGTTTAGCGCCTAAGGCCTGGTGGGCTATTTCCTTAAGTGTCTTATATTTGACTAACACAAGCATCGAATGCAAAATACTATATAATACTATGTAATTATATACGTAGGTTGGTGAAAAGTCTTGTCACACATACTTATAAGTTGGAGCACAGAGACGTTGTTTGTGGAGTGAGGCGATAGGTTCGCTTCCACTGCTGCAGGCGAAAGTGGACTCTATTGCGCAAAGTTATGTTTTTAACAAACCCTACAAAATTGACATCAAAGGAGAATCGAACAGAAACGTGGCCGGTGTGATCAACATCTACACAGACAGTTCGAAAACAAAAGAAGGTACGGGATGTGGAATTTATTTTAGATCTCTTAACTTAAACATTAAATGGGCTATGGGTGGGTTGGCAAGCGTGCTCCAAACTGAGCTCATAGACATAACCATAGCTGCAAAAGAAATAAGAAGTAGAAGCATCACCGATAAAGTCGTACTTATCCATAGGAATTGCAGACAGACACTAGTAGCCCTAAGGAGACCAGGCTACACCTCGGGTCTGGTACTAGAATGTCACCTTGCCCCTGTAGACGCTTCCAGCAGGAATGTGGTCACTCTTCACTGTACCAAAGGACACGCGCACTCCAAAGGCAATCGCATCGCTGACTCGTTGGCCAGGGAGGCTGCCGGGACCAAACCTTTGGGGCCCGAACCTTTCGTAGGTCTGACAGAGTGTGCCATAATGAATCTAAAGACACACTCATCAGCAGTTTACAAGACGATGGAATGAAACAGGAGACTGTAACTTTTCCAGGGAGTTACTAAACTATCCTGACAGAGATACAGCTAAACATTACTTGGCGAGGCCTAGGCGAACCTTTTAAACACGGGCGCCCTTGGCATTGTCAACTCTAAAACCCCTGAATGGGTATAAATGCAACCTCTGTGTAGAGGTTGAATACGAAGACGAGACAGTGAACATCTTTGGACTCCCTGCACCCTTGTCACAGAAAGATCCATGCTGGGCAGTATTCTTTGCAGACATTAAGGGTTTCCCTCGGCGAAGTTGTCACTACTTTAATCGTAGGTGGGCGCGGAGTGAAGTCCCTCTAGGAGCAGACATGCCTCATGTCACCCTGGATTAAATATTACCAATATTTGGAAGTCAGCAGTCAAAAGATAGCAAATAAAGTGTCATTGTACTTATAATGTCATTTTCTGATGAAAGAAGTAAATATTTACCGGGTGTCCTATTGAAAACAACGAACATAAGGTCGCTTTCGGTTTTACAGAAAACAACTAAATATGTCAAATAGTACATATTTATGTAATATGGCTATGTTTTTATTTTCGTGTATTAAAAAATCAAAAACATATAGTAGTGAGCCACATGCTAGGGACACTCGATATATAGCAACAATGGTTTTTACCTTTGGTCTGATTTACTGCAACTAAAGCAAATTTTGATTATATTAAAAAAATAGTTAAACTACAACAACTAAAATGAATATAGAATATCAATACACACGTTTGTTTATTGGACCTAGTCGCACAGTACAAACAGCACCTATTATAAATTATTCTCACAATAAGTAGATACACGATAGTCTACTTTATACGGTAGAGTAACTAGCAGATCAAACAAAACTAAGAGCAAGTTATGTTCAAATTTCTGTGAAAGACCTATTCTCAGTCACACAGAAACCCGTATGGTCGCGTTTAAATATAAATTATACACACTTTAAAATAGCGGGCTTTCCTAATATATTTATAGGGTTATTTAAAACCTAATAATGTCTAATAATTTAAGATTTGTTGTCCATTATTAACTTACTCTTGTTAACTTAAAAGTAAAAGGTTGAATGACGGCGTGTCAATCTGCCATCGCAATTTTAGTAATCCACTGATATTCAAGCAGTAAATACAGGCCAGGTATAATGGCTTAAAGTATGTTGGTTCTCTATAAAAATATTTCGAATCTTATTTGTGCTCGAATAATCTAATTTTGTCTCACCTAAGACATCTTTTTATCACAATTTATTTTTCTTAGGTGATTTTGCAATTGTTTGGTTGTGTTTAATTAAGTACGATTACCTTATTTTTTAAAAAATTCCTTACAAAATGTTGAATAACTCTGGGCTGGTGTAAACATGTGCGATTTCTTATACACCCTTGGCACTAATCTAATGAGGTGGTTATTGTCACTCCCGTCTAGAGATACCCCGGATATTTTGGGTCACGAGCTTCTTGATAGTGTTGACACATGAAACATGCTTTATTATGCAGGGACTCGACAAAAAAAATTAAATTTTAATGCAAAAATTTTTGGGTCTTTTTAACGTCCCCGCATTTTATGTCTGAAAAGGGGAAAATGCCTTTCCCTAACCAGAACTAATCATGACCTACTAGAACTTAGGGCTTTTAAATTTGTCTATATTATCCCTCCCTATATACAAGTTAACAAAATTTTAACAACGTATTAAAAAAAAACCGGGGAATATATAATTACACTTTTTAAAAAATTTATAACTCCCCCATCAAAAATTATAAAAATTTTTTTAAAAAATTTCATAGGAATAATTTAGACAAATTCAAACCCCTAAGTTCTAGTCGGTTGGTTATTTCTGGTTAGGAAAGGGGCTTTTTATTTTCCCCAATTATATTTCAGACGTTAAAATCGGGACTTTAAAAAACCCCAAGTTTTTTTACACTTTAAAAATTTAAATTTTTTTAGGTTGTTGCTACGTTTCCCGCTTGGCAAGTCACGACAAGGTTTCACAAAAAAGCGTGTGAACGGGGTGTTTGGCTTGGCTTGCGGAGTTGAAAGAGCTTGCCGCCGATCCCGGTAGTGTCTGTTTTTGAACACAAATCAAATGCTTCATTTAACGCTTGCCATGGCCTGGCAAGCGCCGACAAGCTCCAAACCTTTACAAACGCTTGGATGCCGTTTACACAGTTGCGATTGCGTTAGTATTTTCCAGGCGCTTGCGGCAAACTTCTTTGATTTGTGTTCAAAAACCAACCCCTACCGGGATCGGCGGCAAACTCACGCAAGCCAAGCCACACAGACGCTCACACGCTTGCGTTTTGGAGCCTTGTCGTGACTTGCCAAGCGTGTAAACGTAGCAAAAGAAGTTTGCGGCAAGCGCTCGGAACTCACTAACGCACTCGCAAGGTGTAAAAGGCATCCAAACGTTTGTAAAGGCTTGGAGCTGTCGGCGCTTGCCAGGCCATGGCAAGCGTGTAAATGTAGCATAACACAATCGATGAGAATTAGAGGAGGATTATGCAGAAAAATTAAATTATGTTAAAATAAGTTAAAGAAACATAAGAAGAGGTAAATATTATGTGATCAAATGGTTTTAATTATAAACATAAATTAAAAATTAGGTTAAGTTAAGTTAAAAAAATAACCACTTTTTTTCTTTTCTTATTTTAATTTTTTTAAACCCTTTAAAATAAAATGAAAACGTTTCTTTTTCAAAAAAATTAAACTCCACAGAGTAACAATATAAATAGGTTTAAAAGAAACTCGTCTTTTCCCTGCATTATAAAAAAAAATAACAAAATTATATTTTTTTTTTTCAAAAATTTTTTAAGAAATTAACACATTACCAGACAGCTGCCAGAGAGTTCACCATGAAATAAAATCACAAAAAATCTATTAAGTAAATTTTCTTAGCATGCTTAATTTTTTTAAAAATTTTTTAAAATTAATTTTCATTTTTTCACACAAATGCCCTTTAAATTTTTATTAACTTTTTTTTTTTGGCCTTGGGGTTTGCCCATTTAGCCATGAAAAAAAAAAAAAAAAAAAAAAAAAATTTTATATTAATTAAATTTAAAAATTTTTTTAAATTTTTAATTTAAAAATTTTTTTGCATAATCCTACCTTTATTGTCTCCATTGGGCGTCTAGGGCAGAAGAGTAAAGTTCTCATAAACAATTTTATTGTTTAAAGATCTAAACATAAGATCTAGGTTATAATAATAGTAAAAACTATTAAGAAGAATCCGCACTGATATATCGGGATCCTTTTTTACCCTGTAAAGATAAAAAAATGGAAATACGTTTAGTGTGCACTGATTTTACCAATAGTTTTCGCCTCATAATTCCATCCAAATGGGATAAAATATTGGAACTAAGACATTTTATTTAAAGGTTTAAGTTTTAAAAAAAAATTAAGCAAAAAAAAAATTTAGTTTTTGGGAAATTTAAGTTTCTAAATTTTTAAAAAAAAAAATTTTAATGATAATTTAAAAAAATTTTAAATAAATTTGGATTAACTATTTAAACTAAATTTTCTGTGAAAAGCAAAAACAAATTAAAATAATGTTTTTTACACCACATGAAAATGTAAATTTGGATATATGTCAATTTTGAGATTGCAATCAACAAAGGTTCATTACCGACCAAAAACACACCAAATAACAACGCCATTGGTGGTTTTTAATACATTTTGGGGCTTAATAACCAACAAACAAATGATTATTTTGAATGACATGTAATTACAATTTGTATTCAAAAATTATTTTGCTACTTCATGAAAACAGTGTTCTGTTTTAAAAAATTGTAGTATATATTATTTGTGGTATATATTATTATAATGTTTAATTTAAATTTAAATCTAAAACTAATGAAGTGAGAAATAAAATATATTAAAATAAACAATACTCCTTTTAAAAAAATATGTAGTTTAGAGTATATAGAAACTATGAAAAAGACTAGTTTTTGAAAAACTTTATGTAATTTTACTTTTTACAAGCAAAAAACACCTTGATATTAACCAACGAATTCTTCTAGAATTAAAGTAAACAAACCTTGTTTGGCATTAATGTATTCAGGGGGGCATGGCGAGATAGTTCTTGTAAACTCACTGCACCGGCAACATTGATTAAACACACTGAAATAACATCACATCGGAAATAATAAATTTTTCAATGTTTATGGCATTGCATCATAAATTACATTTTTATAAATCGATGATTCTTTATTGTTAAAATATTTTTAAAGCAAAAAAACTATTTTTGTTTATTATCTGAAGTGAAAGACAGATATATCATTCACTTTAGATGCTAGATTGCTGTTGATCAAGTCAGTTTACAAAACGTGTTATTGAAGAATACAACCTACTTAAAAGGGATAAAATGACATCGAAGTGCCGTACAACACCTGATTAAATATAATTTTTTATTAACCAAATACAGCAGCTGTCCAAATCAACCTTGTTGCCGGTGCAATCAGATCTTACATCAATAAATGTTTATATTTAAATCGATTTTGCCTAAATCAACATAAAAACCAATATTTTTGAATAATTTTATTACATTTTCAAGATAATTTCCTGATTTTGATTTTTGAAATCTGAAAATTTGTTTACGTTTTTCCAAAATAAAAACAAACAGATCACTATACCAAACACCCTGCATATAAACTTGAGTTGCGTTAATTCTAGTTCCTTGACTTCGTTGATATCAACTTAATTTCTTTTTATCTTTTATATCTATATATATTTATATATATATATATATATATATATATATATATATATATATATATATATATATATATATATATATATATATATATATATATATATATATATATATATATATATATATATATATATATATATATATATATATATATATATGCGCAATTCCATTACATTTCGATGAATTTTTCAGGAGGGGTCAATCGATTTTGTTTAAACTCGGAAATCTTTACATTATAAAAGATTTTTAAAAACCAAATTTAAGTCCTCTAAGTGCCATAGGTCACGAGAAATGACGATTTAAAGGCTCAAAATCCACTATTTTCAGCCTATTTTCGAAAATTTGAATCTCAAAAACTTTTAGCCGGAATTGAATTATTTATAGTAGGTTTTATTTATTATATCCTCTAGTATGTATAAAAAGATATTTTGTTTTTCCAGGCCATTTTACTTTTATTTAAAACAAAGTTAAAAAACATAAAAAATTAATAAAATGGCCATTTTCAAATGGCCGCCAAAAATTCATTTTTCAACCGATCTACTCCCGCTATAGCTCGTTTTTTTTTTCGTTAATGTATGCTCTTTAAGCGAGTAACGCAAAAAACATATTTGCCTGCAATAATCGGTAATATTGCGTTTCAAAGTTTGTGATTTAAAAAAAATTGCAAACTTTGACCCTCCAGTACAAATTTCTATCAACTCCAAATCGCACAAAAATTTAGAATGACATAATGTTCTGTATCTAGAACAAGTCCTTAAATGGATTTTCTTGGCCCAAACTTCTACACTTGTCTATAACAGTTGAAAAATACAACTTTTTTTCCTGTTTAATCCGTTATATTTTAGAAATGGCGGTTTTTAGGGAAAAAAGTATTAACATATTTTTTATGGATAATTTTATAATAATTACACCTATTTTAAAAAATTCATAACTGGCATAATTGCCTACTTAAAAAATCTTTCGTGCAGAAACTAAAAGAATTTTTTAGAGTTATCCTGACAAAAAAAGTTATCCAGAAGTTTTGTCCGGCGTTGGTAATTTAGGTAATGGCGGCCCTATTTTAGTAGATCTGCATATCAATTGCTGGAAAACAAACTGAAAAAAAACAAAGTTTGGAGAAAATCGCTAACTAAAAAACAACCCGAAGTTTTAATGGTGTTACTAAGTAAACAGTAAATAAATATTAAAATATGTTTTTTGCATTAAAAAAGGAATAGTTGACCCCAATTATGCCATATTAAATTTTTTAAATTATTTTGATTTTAAGCGAAAAATTTTGTGCATTTTTTTAGCCTATGACACTTCTCCTGAAAATAAATTAACACAAATAGGGTCACTTTTAGAGCTATGTTCTTCTCTTTCTACGCGATAATCAGTTATTAAAATTGAAACTGGACAAAAAGAGTAACAACGACAAAAGAGTCAGCTTTCTTATAAAATTTGATTTAAAAATAGTGTAAAATGTTGTTTTAAGGAGTTAAATGTTGTCTTAAGTAAATATGTGACTCTTATAAAT
Source organism: Listronotus oregonensis (assembly GCA_019359885.1). Lineage (NCBI taxonomy): Eukaryota > Metazoa > Arthropoda > Insecta > Coleoptera > Curculionidae > Listronotus > Listronotus oregonensis. The sequence continues at coordinate 6,416 of JAHBCN010004964.1, read as the reverse complement.
ACCGCCAATTTTTGTCATAAACAGTAAAATTTTGTCTTGAGTAAAATTGTGACGCTTTCCGTATGGTAGCAAAAATAGTGGGAATAACATAAAAATTGCATTTTGGAACTTATGTCACTTTTATTCCGGAGTGGCGTCATAACGATAGTGGTGAAAATATTTGGTATTTATGTTTAAGGCTGAAGTATTCGCTAAAAGTGTTATTTATAAAATACCTTAAATAAATAAACATTACATTTGGATAGTTAAAGGGCGAAAACCGATACTGCAGCCAAACTAAATTAGAAATGACATGAACAAAACCATAATTAAAGGGGCAAACACGCAATGAGCGGCCTTTTCTATTTTTTTTTTACTTAAATCCTTTTATCGTGACTACAGCTTAGGATACATTAAAAAATATCAAGTTGCACACACACCATGGATGTTTACAGAAAAAATGGGCATGAGAAGATTATTACATCCATAGCCTCGGCAGCTTCAAAAAACCTTGGATTCCTCTTTCGAGCCAGAAAGTATGTTTTTTTTTTCAATCTGTATAATCTGTATGTATCCCAAATCAGACCCTCTTTAGAATATTGTTCTCATGTCTAGGGAATGACATCCCCTACAACACTTAGCATTCTGAACTCCATTCAAAGAAGAGCCGTTCGTCCTATTAATGATCCCACGTCACAGATAGGCTTCCTCTTCTTGCCCGCCGTCGAGCAGTAGGAGATCTATCGCTCTTCTCTAGGTATTTTCACTGCTGCTGTTCAGAGGAGTTAGCCAGTATAATTTCTTCTCTGGCAGCTCCCAGCAGAGTAACACGTAGTGCAACTTTTATGCATCCTATTACAGTTCAGTTAGAGAGGCCCCGAACTTCCCGCTTTCTTCGTTCCTTCATCCCTAGAGTGTCAAGACTATGGAATCTGCTGCCCGCAGAAGTCCTCCTCCCAATCTCCAAATCTTTAAGTCTCGTATGAACAAACTCCCTCTCACCACACTTAAGACACCCACGGTCCGTTAGTACTTAGGCATGGGCCTTCGTGAACTGTCTTAAGATAAAAAATAGAAAGTTGGTGATCCAAATAAACCAATTTTAATGTTGTTTACCTTCTAAAATATCAAAGCTATTTTTAATCGACTAAGTTTTTAATTAGACTAGTTAATTATGAAATGTTTAAGAACCTACTTTACAAAAGTACGTTTTTGTATAAGTATGCAATACGTGGTAATCCAAATCAGTTTTATTTAAAAGTAACTTCAATCTTACTAAAAAGCAAAAACTAGCTTAAGTAACGATAGATGTTAAAAATATATATTTAAATGATTATCTTTATCTTGTGACATCAAATTATAATTTGGATAGCATCTGACCTCGAGCAAACGTCTCCATAAAAAAATATTTTTACCTTTCTTACGTTATTACTTGCAAAAAACAAACAATTCATTTTTTTTTAGTTTTTCTTTAAAAGTAGTGTTTTTTTGGACCGTAACACAGTTTTGCCATAAGGCTTGCTTAGTAAAGGAAGATTGTTTGTAAAATTGAGCTTTTCTGGATTAAAAACATTTTAATGTACTATTGTAAGGTATAAAATCTTTATTTTTGATTAAAATAATGTTTGTTTGATAAAACTACAGTCAAGGTTACAGGGCAGCAATAAATATCCTTAGCTTTCAATGGACCAGAACAAAGTGCTTACTTGTGCATCCCTTTACATTAGAATTTATTGTATTTTTTATATGTTTGTAATTAAGTTATATAGTGTGTCCCAAATTGGTGGGGAATGTATGGGGATCTTGGAAACCACGATAGATAGAAAATCGGTTAAATGGGGAAAGTTTTGGATAATTATGATTAAAACTAATTTACTACATGGTTTTTCTATTCAGGTTTTTGAGAAACTTTTAAAACCTGAAACATGCATTTTCGAAAATCGGCCATATTTTGAAAATTTTAAATTTTTTAAAAACCTTTTTCCAAAACAAAACCCCCTTTTTTAGAATATGACCAAGTAAAATCAATTTTTATTTTTAGTTTCGGGTTTTTTAAAAACATTATCAGCTTTATTTTTTCATATGGACGCCATATTGGATTTTTTCCAGCCAAATAATGCTTTTATTCTGATTTCAAATGTATAACATGTTATAATTTAAGAGTTTATAACCTTATTTTTTTAAAAAAAAAATATTTTTCTCCCGTTGGCCTTGATTCCGACAAACGTCATTTTTTTTTGTAAACAATAAAATATTAGTAATTGACAAAATAGATAAGCTGAACAGACATTTTACAGAAATGGGTTCGCGAACATAGCTATAACGTTAATTTTGCTTACAACAAAACTAAAAACGTAACAAGTTAATTGAAACAAAAATGAAAACAAAAACAATGAAAAGTGGCTAAACTAATATTCCTACTAAAATAAAGATGTAAAATAACGACCTAAAATTCAAAATGTTGTCCATTTCTCAAAATTACTTTTTTCGAAAGTAGTGTGCAAAAGGTTTTTGTTTGTGATTCTGTGTTGGTGGCTACTCGTTATCACTTAAAAACGGTTGAGATACATCACTAACCGAAACGTTGTGTATCAATTAACAAATAAAGACAATGAAAGTCCAAGCTCTAAGTGTTATTGAATCCATAACATTGTTCTTCTTAGGTCGTGGTTTTTAAAAACTTCCGAATTCAAGCAAATTTGTAACCAGTTTTCGAAAGTCTGTTGTTTAGGCATCCTAAACCTAAAGCCTTTCAGGAAAATTGTCGAAATACGTTTAGCAAGCTATATTAATTTTTCCATTGCTTTGGGAAAAAACGTTGCAAAATATAAAAATATATATATAAAAAAAATATATATATATATATATATATAATATATATATTTAAAAATATATATATATATATATATATATATATATATATATATATATATATATATATATATATATATATATATATTTTTTTTTAAAAATTAACCATTAAATAAATTTTACATTTTCAAAAAATTTAATAACGTTCCCGAGCTAACTTGATAATGACGCTAGAAGACATTCGAGGAATCAAGGCCAACTGAGAAAATATATTGAAATAAATGAGGTTATAAACCCTTAAATTATAACATGTTATTCATTGTTGAAATCAGAATAAAAAGCACTATTTGGCTGCGTAAAAATCCAATATGGCGAACATATGAAAAAATAAAGTTGATGATGATTCTAAAAACCCGTAACGTACAAAATAAAAATTAACTACTTGGTCATATTCTACAAAAAAAAGTTGCTTTGAAGAAGTTTTTACAGATTTGAAAAATTTTCACTTATAAAAAAATATGTTCAGGTTTTTTCGAAATTTCTCATAACATGAATAGATAAACCATGTAGTAAACGGGATTAGCTTACTAGCATAATTATCCAAAACTTTCACCATTTAACCAATTTTCTATCTATCGTGGTTTCTATGATCCCCATACATTCCCCACTAATTTGGGACACACTGTATGTCTTACAAAATAAAATCTTTTGGGTATTTTTAAATTGATTTTACATTACTTCGGAAACGTATCCTGTGTACATAGCAAAGTAAATCAAATCTGTTTAAGTCCTTCCTCTTTAATTACAAAACTTTTCACCCGTAACCAAAACAATTTGCATCTGGCTGAGCGCGAACTTTTTGTCTGGATATAAATGCTAACAAAAGCTCGATCTATCGATTTTGTTTTCACTCACCTCTCGCAGTTGTTAACATAGACAAAGCCTTTGTAAAAGTTAGGCCTTTGGCGTTTGATATTTAAAGTTTGTTTTGACCCCAACAGTCGGTTAATTTTAGGGTTTTATTCTTAAGAACATTTTCCAGAACCCAGAATAATAGCTTTTCGTAGGATAATAATATACTTTAGCTTTCACTGAAACGGTTTAAAAAGGAAAATATTTACAGTTAAATACTAAAAATAATAAGAGGGAATATTTTTTTATCATCCCAATAAATTTTTGTTTCTAAAGGAAATTCTCTTATTATTTTATCATATCCCAAAATATATTTTTATTCTAATAATTAATATCTGTTATCAAATATATGTACCTAAATTAATAACAGTTTGTATTTTAAATAGATTAATAAATAATTACCGTAAATATTTCCCAGGAAATTAATTTTATATTTGAAGTAATAACTATGTTCCCAAAATCGTAGATCTGTCATTAGATGAATTATCTTTCCTGTCATCAAAATACCAGCATTATTAATTCGGTTAGTTTTGGTTAGTTCTGGTAACATCATTTTATTTTTTGGTAATTAATCCATTTTTGGATGATTGCACATATATTAATAAATAATTAATAGTTTGGCTTTAGCAAGATAATGACAGATTATCATTTTGAAAACCTGCCAATTAACATAATTACTAAAAAGTAATAATCCAGTAACTGAAGACCTGAAAGTACCGAAAGCTGTAATAAATTTGTACAGTTTTCATTTGTGGCGTAATTCTTAGGTCTTCGCGGATGCTTTCGAGCGAGAAAAAGTTTATCACGATTAACCCGCTGAAAATGGTCCCCCAAACTCCCAAAAATAAGTTTTCCGCGAATATCTGCTAAAATATGGGAATTACAGAATTTTTGTTTAAACAAAAAAATAAAGATCATCTCAAAGTCTACAAAAATGGTCGTTACCATTTTTTTTGCAACACCAGTATTTTTTGCAAAAACGGCCATCGAAAAATCCATAACATTACACACTGGATACATAGCCGAAAACGGCTAAAAAATGCAAATGCAAAAAAGATGGTAAAGGAAATTTGTGGGATCATTAAACACTTGCTAAGGTTTTATTATAAAAAAAATATTATTAACAAACAATTTTTTCAAAAAATATCAATAAATTAATGGAATACTCTTAAAATATTATGAAAAAAAAATTAACCGTTTTTTTTTAACATTCTAGAAACATCAAAATGGACCCAAACTTATATGCAATGATAGGTACGTGTTTTCTCATTTCGATCAACTTTGAATGATTAAAAAATAACATTATTGCCCGAGTATTGGAACAATTCCTTCGCCCGCTTATAAGTGAATCCATGAAGATAGCGGCATTCTACCGGTATATAGAGCGGCAGCTGAAATGAGGGGACTTTTGGATCCCGTTATCTCTAAAACTATCAATTTTTCGGAAAAAGTTATAGGGACCATTTTTGTAGATTACAGCAATCTTTATTTTTGTCCTAACAAAAATTATCCAATTCGCATATTTTGGCAGATATTAGCGGGAAACCCATTTTTCCGGCCTTAAGGGGTCATTTTCAGCCCTTTTCCAGCTGTTAATATTGATAAATTTTTTTCGCTCGAAAGCATCCCTGAAGACTCAAGAATTGCGCCACAAGGGCAAACTGTACAGATTTTTTACAGCTTTGTCCCTTCATTTACTGGACTATAAATAATTTAGTGACACTCATTATCACATCCAAAATATAATATGATAAAAAAGTAACATTTAGGTATTATTATGTTTAAATTTTTGTCTTTTCAAATATTCTTAGCAAGTGCTACAGAACTGGCAAGTAATAATAAAAAGTTGGATCTTATACAAGGTAAATATTTGTCGATGTTTAGTACAGGGACTCTAAAAACTACCGCAGCTAAAGGGATGGATAAATGTGAAAAGGAGTGTAATTATAAAAGCATAGTTAAAATATTTTTTTGTTTCTTTGAAAACAGTTATGGCTCACTGGATTCTCTTAAAAAATTGTTTTTTCCTCTAGTTCAGCTACTATTCGAAATACAAAAAAAGTATAAATAGAAAGGTTGTAGATAGTAACGTCCTTAAGGGTATAATCCGAGAAAGCATAGTTGGGTATAGTATTTATTAAAAGGCTTTTTTTAACATTCAAACAATGTGTATCAAGATTTATTTTAAATAAAATTTAATAAAGCTTTGAACATATCAATTTTAAATTTTACCTGCTATTGCAGTTAGCCGTAAAACATTTAAACTTATTTGTTTAATAATTATTTTTTGTCTCTTTAAAGAGCATTACTAAGTATATTTAAATTCTCCTATACGACTTAGTGTTATGATTCAACGTTTGTGTTATATAATAGTACTGTTATATAACAAGTAAATTTACGGTCATATTTTTTATTTATTGGATTCTGTGTTTGTTGTATGTGTTTAATGTTCTTTGTTGAAAATAAACTAACGGTCTGGAAATTTCACCCATATAAAATTTATTATATTTACAAATCACATTTTTTGTGTAGTAAACACAGTACGAATATTTAATTTATTACCCTCTAGTCCATTTTTTTGAACACCCAGAAATAGGGCAGAAATAAATTTGAAATAGGTCTATTTTAATGCATAATGAGTCATGCATATCATTTTAGACAACTATTTACTTAGGGTATTTAAAATACAGGATTATAACTTCGTTCAATTTTAT